>VOQK01000842.1:0-15728 GCA_015052645.1 Benitochromis conjunctus | reverse complement strand
CATGGGTCATTGTTCAATGTGCAAAGTGGAGACCTTGTCACTCTAGTTTGGGGAAATGTCATTTCATATAGATTCAATCAAAATCAAGAACTTTAAGATGAACCATAAATAAACAGGTCAGAGACTGACCAGCTATTACATACAAACAACTATAATTGTCACACTGGTATGCATGCTCTGTTGTTAATTATTACGAGGTTTGGTGTGTGTTTAATAGACGGTACAATGAAGTATATTAAGGAGAAATGTATCTACAGGGAGTGCTTCATTGAAGAATATGATCATTTCAATTAAACAGATATGATTATGCCTGTGTAATTGGGATGAAATGGGATTCGGTGTTGTGTGGAATGAAAAAATCAGCGGGCTAAATCCAAGCAGGTGCTAGAAATGGGGCTTCACATCTTTTGAGTAAATACTCATCTAATCCCCTTTCAAATATTCATAGTGGCTTTAAGAATTTTGGAAAAAACAGTTGAGACTGTGTGATTCGACCAAATATTCACAGACTGTACAGTGTTTTCTGAAATACCAGGCCAGAGAGGAGATTTGAAGATTTAAGTATTAAGCATCAGCTTTGGCTTTGTATAAATGTCCTCTGCACATCAAAATGTCCTCATCAAACATAAGCGCAGAATTGTTTTCTAGTCAATCAGGTAAAATAATCTTACATGACAAAATGAAAAGCCGATTGTTTAAGGCAAGCTGGTATAACTTTGAAAACACGAGGCAAAGTGCTTTCTCATTTACCGGTGTAGTGGCAATATGAGAAAATAACCGTGCAATCAAAGTAAACAATGTCAATTACGCATTCAACACAGAGAACAAATGCGAATCATTGTCATATTAGGCATGGGGGGAACTGTCGTTTCGAAACCATTATGTATAAAGTCTAAGATTGTTAAGTCAACTGGGAACTGTAACACGGATCCCAGCAGATGCGACTCAAATGCATGACTCACTCTCAGACAGCTTGAATAAGAAGGTCTTTACTTGCAACAAAGTTTGCTACACAGTCCAAATAAATCTGGCCGCATCCCACCAAAAAAGTGCTAGGCAACAGCAGTATCAATAACACAACAGTAAAATCTAATGACTACAAGGAGAACGTGAGGAGAAACAGCTGGAATGTGAGACACAAAAACACTGAGTTTAGCTGGCACTGGGGAAAAGGAGGCGGAGAAGAGGGTTACTGGAAACAGTTGATGCTAATGAGGGCAGGGGGATCTGATCAAATGAGCAGGAAATACACGAGAGTGAAAATGAAATTTTAAAAAATGAGGTAAGTACTGTCAGATCAAAAAAATTGCAATGATAATTGTACTACGCAAAAACTCTGAATCTTTTTTTTTAATAGCACAACTCAAAAATTAGATAGTCATAACAAACAAATGCAAGCAAAAAAAAAAAAGAAAATCCCACAGAACTAAATGTAAAATGTTGAAATTGATTTATTGTATTTTTTTCTTACATTTCAATAAATACTCAGTTTATCCATCTAAAGCATTTTTTTAATTAGTTACTGTCAAAGAAAATGCAACAAAAGGTTTAGGCTACTATTAATCATATATACATATAGCGTCTGTGCTAACAATATTTAATGAGGCCTGCTATTCTTATTTTCATCACATCAGTTTATTTCTCGGACTCTGTTCGAGCAGCTTTGCATTCAAAGTAAAGAAAATGATCTTATACTGGGCTCCAGTGCAGCCCCTCTGTTCTATTTCAGCTCCCTTTCCTTTCTTTGACAGTAACTTTCTTGTGACTGGCTGCACCAATGAAAACCAAAAAAAGACAAAGCGGGTAGGTGGGAGCTGTCTAACTGACATGACTACATGCAATACAATAGAAACCACATTGCTCAGATTACAGAGAAAGCTATTGTATAAATCATGGCTTAAAAATATCAGATACTCTCATGACTCACTTGATATCCAGTAACAGATATAACAGTAACAGTAAAATAAGACACAATGGTCTGCAATCAGTACACAATGACGTGACAATCAAACCTCTTACTTCTCCTCCAACCACGTGCGTTTCGATTAACGCGTGTCTGACTAATTCTTTATTTAGCATGTCTGCCCCTATGGTTTTCATGTTCTGGCTCCTGTGTAAGTTACTCTTACTGGGAACATAAGCTGAAGGTGACAGGTGTACTCTTTCATTACTCTCCTTATTTCACACATGTAATACAAACGATTTTGGGTCACCTTTTCATTCTACATTCTTTTTCATCATTTTCCTCCTGCGGTGAAACTCATTCTCTTCCCCTCTCTTTCTCATCTATATTGTAGCACAGAGCTTAGACTGTAGTCAGACAAGGTTTGTATCTGGTGCAAACAACATCACATGGCATCCTGCTCTCTGTCAGTTTCCCACTCTTTTTCCTCTCTCCGTTCTGCCGCTTTTGAGCGCTTACAAAAAAATAAAAGCATTATATTTTAGGTTTCCTTTCCTATATCGTGCCGTGCTTCAATGTGCAACAGATTTACACAGTTTCTGTCTAATGAGTCAATCACGTAAGTCATTTTCCATCTGCATCCAAATGTATTCACTTATTTTGCTTTTCCAGGATGATAATGAACTAAGAGTTGTACAATAACACATTTTTTTTACGATTCCTCTGGTTTTCAACAAGAAGACTAAACAAGATTAAACATATGTGAATTTTATAGAGCATTTGAAATGAACTTTTCCTGAACTCTGTTCCCATCTTGCCTCTCGGTCGTTGCCTTTCAGTTAGGAGAAACAAAAATATACCGTTAGAGGAGAGCGTATGCAACAGCTTATGCTTGTGTTCTGGTACCACATACACTTCTGAACAAATATTTCTGGTACTGGTCTTTGTTACTGACTGTGCAGTCCATAATCAACACAAGCATCAACACATCAGACGGACCGGCCTTATTACTTAGGAATGAATTTGACCGGCGTTATTTGGCATGTGCTCTTGCATAGAAGTGCCCCATTTATTTCAGGAGGTTTAACGTTACATTTAGTGTGGTATTTTGCAATTAATGTTGTAGTAAAACAAATGTGTTTCACAGAATAAATGCATAAAACATGTATTGATTGATCAACAGTGCTGGTTCTTCGAGAAACCATTCTGTTTGCATTTCTTTCAACTTTTTTAGTATCTGACAACATCATTTCACCCTGAGAAACATGTCACATGCAGGAGTCTCACTGTGACTTTAATGTGACAACCAGGCCACAAGGTAGCACGTTATAAAAGGCAGAAGAGGGAGGCCATAAAGCCAGCAGCTGATCGAAATATGACAGAGATGTCTGCCAGACTGTCCAGGGACATGCCAGGTCACACACAATGTATATAAAATGAACTCTTTGGAACAGGGTATGTGAAGGATCGCAATAAAAGGACAAATAATGTGTGGAGGAAAAAAAAAAGATTGGAGATGATTAAGGTGTTGAAGTTTTCCTCCACATCAACAAGGTAATGGATAACACTCTCCAGTGTTTAAAGTCAGTTAGAGACAGGAAAGACAGAAAGATGCTATTTTGAATCACTTTGCGTAGTTATTTAAACACAGCTAAAAGTGATGTAAAAAGACTGATGCAAACCAAAGGAAAGCTGGATCATTTCTCAAGAGCAAGAAAAGGACATCTTTGAAAAATGTGCAAACAGTAGGTTGTCATTGAGTCTGCATACTGGCAAACGCAGGGACTTAAAGATTCAAAGGTAGAAAGGTAGCCTGGCCTGGCACAGCCTGAAGAAGGGAGCTCACCCTCCTGTAGGCCCACCATCCACAGAACGCACCATAGGGGTCGGGGTGGCAGCCAGGGGTGGACACCCTGGAGGACGAGTGAGAGCTAAGATGCATTCCAGCCCTGCAATGACCCTGAATTTAATAAATAGCTAAGAAAATGGATGTTTGGCTGGATGGATGGATAGATTAATCGATATGCTTTGTACTTGAGTTAGAAGAGTGGCAGAACCTGTTATTACTGTAACTGGAATTAGAATCTATTAAGCAGAAGACTAATGACAGTTTTTTATTTGTTTTCCAAGGGAAGAAGAAGAAAACAAACTATGCGTAGCTGAGTATAAACAAGCCCAACCTGCCATGAAGTGACAGTGACAATAAAGGAGTTGGCAACTGACAGGTGAAGCCAAGTGGTAATAACTGTGTCACGGGTAACTGAAACACTTAACAATGTGGCAGTGTTTTATTCTAAACTGTAAGCTTATTTGAACTGCTGCCAAATTCCCAAAGCTGTGCTGATAATTCAGACGAACAGGAGACACTGGTGGTGTTTTTGCATGTATTACTTTTCTTGGAATAGTAAACTTAGTTGTATCTACCTTCACCCTCCACAAGGACATCCAACAGCGAAGGCATAATGACAAAGAGCACATGTCACTATGTGTGTATTCAGAGTGACACAGCAGCCACAACTGCTCTTAACTATTGATTTTCCTGACAGTCAGGAGCATTAGGAGGTGAGACCTTATGTGACTCTAGAGCTGCAACTCAGTCCATACTACATTATTTAAACCTGCTGCACAGGTCAAGGCATCAGGTCGCTCAGATCTCTTTGCTATCTAACCCCTCGTTGCCCAGAGCCGCCTGCAGTAATACCAGGAAAACTCACATAGGTCGTCAGTGAAAGGTCAAAAGCATCATGCGAGCTGAGAAAGAGGCAGTCACGCTGCATCAAACTGAAACGCACAACGAGACCAGTCTTCGAGGGGGTCGGCAATATGTTACCTAGATATGTGTTTTTGTAATCCGGAGGTGCACAGTGGATCGCAGATACTAAATACTACTACTATGGGTTCATTTTAGGATGTCGGTATTCAAACCCATCTAGCATTCAGTTACCCTCTGACCTGAAGGGAATTGAAGGCTCTGATGACTAATTAACCCATGTCACCTGAGTAAAACACTATTAAACATAAATCAATTACTTTCGTGCTTGATTGAACACATCGACGGACAGTTTCAATACTGACACCAATGCAAGAGTGGTGGTGCAGGACAAGGCAACATAGTGACCCCGGTGTGGAAAGGGAATGCAGCTTAGCCGATATGTAGGATTATGGGATGTGTCCCAGTGTAATTATGTTTAAACAATGGACTTTGCTGTTACTTGTCTCAGTTACAAGTGCAGTACAGAGGTATGTGGGATTTGTGTGCAAAGAAAAGGCAAACAGGGCACTCTATAGATTTTGTAGAGGGATACTGTTGTGCGTGCACCGCTGGGCCCTGCTTTGACAACATCTGTATTCTGACAGAGTCTCCTCTCTCAATCTAGATCTAACTGCCTGCAGCCTCTGCCACACAGGAGCTGGAGGGGGGAGCTGAGAAGAATACTTACAAGCCTCTACCACTGTGCTGGAAATAGGCAGACGCACACACACGCGCACACACACACGGACACACACATGCACACACGCACACAAACTTTCACAGTATATCCCTGCCAAGTCAAGCATTGTGGTGTGGCAGGAGGAGCCTCGGGAGTCTAACAGCCAAATGTGTCCTCTAGCATTAATGGCTGCTTCGGCTGACTGAAGGGGGAAAACACCTTGAAGAATCATACATCTGAACAGCCACTTGGCTCCAGCAAGGGACAAACTGATTGACATTTGCTGAAGTCTTGCAAAACACGCCCGCCCTCTAATACAGAGCACACATGCCCGGATAGACTGTATAGTCTTAGTTCTTCTCTGAATTATACAGCAATAACAACACAGGAGAGAAGAAAAAAATGTGGAGCTGAAACTAGACTTAAAAATAAATCTATCAGTCTCTGGAGACACAACCGGTATTTTTTTCTTCTTTCATTTTCTAACTCAGATGATGCTTAGGAAACATTTGTTCCAAAGTATTGAAATGTGTAAATCATGGTGAGCATGCCCTGCCCTTAGCCAAAGATCACCACGAGTGTTATAAACTCCTCAAGCAAGAAATATGACCTGTAGAAATAGAAAATTATTTCCAGGGATCAGCTACTTCACCGGAATACCAGCAAAGATAAGGGGATAAACTGAGAGCAGTAGTTGGTGTTAACAAAGCGCTGCTTTTGATCTGTCATCTATCACAGACAAACAAAAATGGAAGATCTTTTCTAAGACTTTAACTCCCCTCGTGGTTGCATGCCTCCATCAACGGGCCACATTGCAGTTTAAATCAGTGTTTCCATTTTGCTCAGTGATGGGAGTGATTCCTCATTTGAGGTTATGTTTTGCTGTGTATATACTGTAATAGTGTGTAGTTACAGAGAGGGGAGATAAAAGTCAAATTCTTCATCCTCTCATGATTTGGCCAACCACTTTAATTTGGATAGACAAAGTGTTGATAGATGCTAATGTTTTAAATATGCATCTTGCTGAAAAGAAGCAACAAGTTATAAGTCTTGGACGCTTCACAAACATCCTCAACCCAGTAGCACACTTACACTTAGAAAGTTATTTTTATTATTTTTTTACTGAATGTTACTCAGAGGTGATCTTTGACCTGCTGATGCTCCATCTGAGCAGCAGTGCCAAATTCAAAATAAAATTCTCCAAGTGTTTCAAAAATATGTTGACAGAAAAGAAAAAATACAGGACACTGCCTCAACCTAATGCCTGCTACAGGCACCTCTTCAAACTGCTCAGAAACAGTTTTTCCAAGAGAGCCTGAAAATATCTGTGCACAAACTACAGAGTATGAACCACAGCTGGGCTATGATACAAAGCATGATGGAAAACTAGTTACTAAAAGATGTTAAGCTTTGAAAACCAGTGTTGTCATATTGTACTATTGGTTTAAAAAAAAAAAAATCCCTTATAGATGTATGTACTGGAATACAGATTTTGAATCCAGTAATTCCAGTCCTTCAGATATTAAAGTACTCATATTATGCCTTATGAGGTTTTATTTGTCTGTTATACCTTGTTTATTCATGTAAAGCATTCCATGCTCTTCTCTCCCAGGAAACATGCTACTTATCTTCATCAAGTAACCCAATGGTATAATACTTACCTAGTTCCTTTACCACACTCTCAAACAGCTGCTTCTACTAAATCCACATGCAGGCAGATGCCATGCAGTCCACTATTAATTCCTCGCTAGAGTAACTTCTCGTAATTCTTACTCTAAAATATCTCAGCTATGAACAAAGCACACCAAATGTTCTGCTGTTGACAGTCTTCATGCTCTCACATCATCTGAGCTGTTTTATTTCTGATGGCAATGTTGCCGCAATAATAAGGCAACCCCATGTGTTTAATGGTAGAGTGGAACAAAGTTATGTACTAGCCACTCTATTTTAATAGAGGTGAATTTCCAGTGAAAATAGTCCCAGTTTTTCTGTTTCTGTTGTCAGACAGTAAACAGAGCGTAAAATAGTGACACACAACGTAACACATTAAGACTACTGTAAACGTGCCGCTTGGCATATTTTTCAGCCTCTGCTCTGTGCTGCCTACGTCCTGCTGTTATCAGTAATGTTACCTGACAAAAACGACCATTTACATAATGTGCCGTGATTTACACTTAAAACGACCACTGAAAGGGCAAGTGAGAAAAAACTGAATGTCTTCCTAATTTAGGTAAAGGTTAGCGGAAACTAACCAGAGTTATGATGGTGAAGCACTTTACCAAAGTTGCATGACCATAAACAGCACAAAAGATGGACCCATTCTGTTAAGCTGTTGCCATCTTGGTATTTTCAAACTGACTTGATAAGCACAATTCAGTATCCAATGAGCACATCTCGAAAAATCTTCCTTTTTGACACCAAAATGTAATAAATAGACTTAATGCTTGGCGTATAATCTCATTAGCAAAATGTCAACAGCTCCTAGCAGAGGGCCTTTTATAGTACAGCTCTCGCCCCCTGGTGGCCATTAAGAAAAAGGCAGGTTTAAGGCAGCTCTGCATTAGCTTCATTTTTCAGACCTGGAAACTGGGTCCACCTTTCATACTGCCTGTGTGTCTGACTTTCTTCATGCTCACTGGCCATTCAGAGGAGGATAGGCTTTTTGGGAGGTGGCCAATAAATGAGCTAAAACAGAATGATTCAAACATAAGGTACTGCGACAACACACAGTGTGAAAAAAGTGATGATGTTTTGCATTGTCAAACTAATTTTAATAATAGACAAAGATAGCGTGACTAAATACAAAATGCAGTTTAAATGATGAGTCCATTCATTTACAAGAAAAAAAGTTATTCAAACGCACCTAGCCCGTTATAAAAAAAGTAATTGCCCCCTGAACCTAACAACTGGCTGATACCCTTGGAATCAAAAGCTACAATCAAGCATTTGTGATAAGTGGCAATGAGTTTTTCCCATCTCTGTGAAGGAATTATGGCCCACTCTTTTTTGCACAATTGTTTTAATTCAACCACACTGGAGGGCTTTCCTGCATGAATGGCCTGTTAACATCATACAGAAACATCTCAATTGGATTAAAGTCTGAACTTTGATTAGATCACTGCTAAACCTAATTTTGGGGGGGAGGGTTAGCCATTCAGAGGTGGACCTGCTGGTGTGCTTGGATCACTATCCTGCTGCATAACCCAAGTTATGCAGGGCATGAACTGATGGCTCATTTCCTTCAGGATTTTCTGGTAGAGGGAAGAATTTATGGCTCTATCAATTGCGACAAGTCTTTTGTTTCCTGAGGCAACAAAGCAGCTCCAGACCATCAGACTATGATGTTCTTTTTATGTTTTACACCAGATGTAACAGGACTTAAACCTTCCAAAAAGTTCCGCTTTTCTCCTGAGTCCACAGAATAATTTCCCATGTGTTTTGAGATGATCGTGATGTTTTTGGTAAATGTGAGATGAGCGCTTGCGTTCATTTAAGTCAGCAGTGTTTTTCTCCTTGAACTCTCGCATGGAGGCCATTTTTGCCCAGTCTTCTTCTCACTGTTGAATCATGAACTCTGACCTCAACTGAGACAAGTGAAGCCTGCAGTTCTTTAGATGTTGTTCTGGGCTCTTTTGTGACCTCCTGGATGAGTCGTCGATGCGCTCTTGGAGTAATTTTGATAGGCCGACCACTCCTTGGAGGGTTCGCCACTGTTTTAAGTTTTCTACATTTTTGGATAATGACTCTCACTGTGGTTCGCTGGAGTCCCAAAGTCTACATCACTTCTAAGTCTTATACAGTGTCACAGTGCTCTGACAAAACAAAGTAGGTCCCCCTCACTAGTTTCAACTTTCACAAATTTTAACAGCTGAACTTTGTTTCATTAATAGTGAAGCGTCAGTATTTTATTCATACAGATGTCATCTCCAGTTGAAAATGCTAACTATTTTAAAATGTTTATCTACAAAGCCTAAATGGATTTAGGTTAGACTTGAGAAAAAACGAAGTATACAGTATATTATCCTAAAGCTGTTTCATGCTAAGTGTATCTGGCTTCTTGAATTTGACACATCAGCATTGGATGAATCAGAATGAAGAGGTAGGGCTTATCTTTCAATAACACAGCAAGATCGAAAAGTAAACACAGCCTTTCTTGCAATCAGTATCTGAAAGACAAGACGCTCCAGCTTTAGCTGTTAGCCTGTGTCTGCAGGTTCCCTGATATCAACAAAGAGCCCGCTGCAGCTCTGCAGTGTCTCTGTTGTTGTGGGCGATTGGAATGGACATTTGTACTCTGCTGAAGGACCGTAAACAAGATTTTCAGCATCGCACTGGCCAGGCCAGGTTGACAGGGTGGTCTTATCTGATTTCAAACCAGAGAAAGGCAATAGGACAGACCAGGAAAGCTCAGTTTGAGACACTGATAAGAAGATGCTAAGAGGAAATGGAAAGGAGAAACAGACAGCTTCCAAGATGGACATTTTCACAATTTAACACCTTATAACACAGTTACACATCTTTTTGATATTTTCCTACAGTTTTGTCTGCTTCAGGTTTGTTTGGTTGAGTGTGATCTTTCATTTAAATAAAATAAAACAAAATAAAAAACAATTAATATATAGTGTAAAAGCAACTTACCTTGTCCTTTCCCTGCTTCTCATCTTGATATACATTCCACTGCTCTCCATCATTACTGAAAGCGACTTTATACGAGCCAACGAACTGGACATGGCCGAAGTCTTTGGCTCCCTGGGTGATGATACCTGTCACCTTGGTTGGCACAAGCAAGTCCACCTGAGAGGGGCAAAGACCAAGGAAGGAATCGGAGCAGAGAGAAAGAGCGACAAGACAGAATGATAAATTCGATTGCTCAACAAACTCAGGTAGCAAAGTGTCAGATATGCTAAGTTTTCAGGATTAAGTCAGCATTTTTCCTTTGGATTTTATCTGAGGATTTACTGAATAAAGACACTGGGCGCCAGTCAAGTCAGTTTCAATTATTCACACAATATTGAACAACAAGGCTAAGTCCACAATCTCGCCTCAGCAAAACAGAAATTGCATGCTGCAGCAGCTTCTGAGACCCACGCTGCTCCATTTGGGTTAATTTTTAATAGGTTCTCATTTGTTGCAAACAATTTACTGCGCAAGGTTCCAGGCAGTAAATACACAAACTGGTACATTTATAGGCTTTTTAATGTTCAATTATGCTTTATTATATTGAAAAGTACATAACACTGTTGGGCTGAAACAAAAAATGAAGTTAAGAAGAATCTAAAGGATACAGGCTACACTTTGGACCAAGGAGATGATAATCTTAAAGAATCAAGCTTTTGTTGGGTGAGATTTTACCACCATGTTAATTATCTTAAATAAATATTGCATCCATTAAGTGAAAGGGACTGAAAGTAATTTTTAACACAGCGATCAACAAAACCAACCTTTATTAGATTTAAGTGCAGAAATCAGTGGGCGTGTAATGTGAGACCCCCTTAACACAATGAAAACCTGAAACTCTCTGTGGAGCCACAAAAAAAAAGTTTATTGTTCTTGTTGTTTAACATGCGATTCACACAAATAAAAAAAGGTGATTTTGTTTTTCATCTTCCATTTTTAAATGTTTTATAACAGATAAACAGCAAACTAAAAGTTAACTGCGAAATAATAATAACACTGCGTGGTGATATCAAAGAAGCTAAAGAAGCTGTCTTACTTAGCACATACATCAATGTGGCACCAATTTGCTATGAATAGAGGATGAAATACCGGGTTCCACTTGGCATTTTGCTGTGCCATAGATAGTTGCAAAATTTAGAGGCGCAGAGAGAGCATGAGAGAAATGTAAGTATGCAGAGTTGTTTCTTTTGCTGAATATGCTGTACACAACGCCAAGACAACCATGCATCACACTAATTGGCCTGGTCACAGGCCAACTTATACTGTGTCACACTTTTCTGACGAAAGCAAATAGGGCCCCCTCGTAGATTAAACAAATAAGCAAACAAACTAATGCATGAGGTATGGTTTAGTTTCACTCCGGCTCCTGGTTTTGACACATTGCAGGACCCTGCAGTGCAGCTTGGCACATCACAAAACACTTTCCAGTTGACTGAATTATCTGTTGTGACGAGTTAGGGGGAAAAAAAAAACCTCTCTCTCTCTCACACACACACACAAACACACACACACAAATGCAGGACACTGAAGGCTGACAGGTAGTTTGCAAAACCAAATCTAAGTCTTAATGAAAAGCCAAAGGAATATAAAAATTCAGGAAACTGGTTCAACAAAGTTAAAAAAACTAACAAGTAAATTGAAAGCTAAATTTGCAAGGAACACAATAAAAAAACCCACTAGTGTCAAAACAGAGGAATGCAGCTTAGGATTACACACAAAGGCTGACACAACCAACATGGGACTGGACTGTAAATGCACAGAAAACTATCAGGTAAGCAAGATGAAAATGAAGAAAAGAACAAAACAAAAATGACAGACAAGAAGAGGAAGTTATAAAATTGGTAAAATAGAACTGAAAGAAATGACATGAATACGCAGAGGGGAAAAATGAGCTCTAAAGAAAGAGCAGGGAAGTGATCTTACAAAATTACAATAAAACTCTATACCCTGACAGGTTATTCTTAGCATTAATGCAAATGAGATGACAGCAAATCCTAGTACTGGGTATTACAGAGGCTTTAAACGATGACACTGTGCTGTGTGCTACGCTACATAAGCAGACACAGGTTTACATTACAGTGAAGAAGTTTTGGTCTCCTTCCCTATTTCTCAGTTTGATCTTCAAACAAATTTTAATTACTCAGGTTATCTTTGGGTCATTTTATTACACACAGAGAATCTGAGTAAGCATTAAATGTATTAAAACGTTATTTAAACTATCACTGAGTACGCCTCTGTATGGCTCAAAAAAACAAAATCGAGGTTTTGGAGTGGCCAAGATTGTCTCGGGTCATTTGACCCAGCGTTTTGAATGTCAATATATTTTGATGTTCTTTAGGCCTAGGTTGCAGTTATAGTTCATTGTTTAATAGATTCCTCTTGTGTCTTCAACCCCTGTGTTTAAGTCTCCCCCGCCCTTCTTGTGTCTCATGTTTGTGTGTCTTATGTTGTCAAGTTCGTGTTGTCATGACTGCGTCTCATTATGTTTCCTGTTTTATTTTGAAGAGGTCTTGGATTTTTATGTTTAATGTGTTTAGCTTTGCTCTTCCCCTGTGACATCGTTATGTTCATTCTAATCAGCTGTTTCCTCATGTGTTCCCACTCCCCCTGATCGCCTCCTGTGTGTATTTAGTCTGTGTGCTTCCATTCATTCCTCGTCCGATCGTCTGCTTTGTTTCCAGGTTTATAGGTGTGGTGTGGATAACGTTTTCCCTTTATAAATGAAAACACCACTTAAAACCTAAACCTTGTATTTACTCTGGGTGTCTTTGTCTAATATTCAAATTTTTTTGATGATTTGAAACATGTAAGTGTGACAAATATGTAAAAAACTAACAAATCAGGAAGGGGGGCAATAGTTTTTCATGGCACTAAAGGTCCTGACACACATGCCTTAGTGACTGCAAGGTAAAGGACACCAAATACGTGAGTCCGGACTCGCGTACGTGGAATTGAGAAACGGCCTGCGTCCGGCGGTCTCGCGAAATGCATGACAGGTTATTTGGCTCCACCAAGTCCACACAAGTCACCACCGATGCATGCTCGATAAAACGGGCGGAGCGAGAACACATCCGGGAACTTTTGGCGTTCTCAGCTTGATGCGTACTTTGAATTGGGACAGTACTTGTCTCTGACTGATGACGTATAACGAGTCCGCGAGAACGCAAGTACACACAAGTACGCATATTGAGAAATGGCCACTATCTCTAAAGGGATTAACTTGGCCAACATATGTGAGATGATAAGCTATTGAAAGCAGAACAAAGACTTGGGAGTGGAAAATGTATTTCACATGAATACCTGGAGCACAGGTATGCAACTAGCGAATACAGCACGCTGTGCATACGTTGTGTAATTGTTGTGAAAGCGCTATTCATGAAATTCCACCTTCAAATGAATTTTGTCAACACCTCCATTTTTTTTATGCAACACAGTTCTCGTTGCTGTTTCTAAAAGAAGCTGTGGAAGTGGTTTGGAATATTTCCCTGTGATGTATACCTTTAAAAAAAAACGACTCTGTTATAATGAAAATAATGTCACGCCACCTCCTGAATAAAGGGTCCAGAAAGAAATGGTGGCAGAGCTAGCTTGGTTGATTCAGAGGCGCATGGCACCTTGCATTGTGAGGCTTTGATTATGCTGCAGTTGCAAAACATTGAGGTAATCTTGTTCTACCCGAGCATTCAAGTCTGCCACCAAACAAAGGCATGCTTGAAGGGGAACCAGTAATTGCTGTCACAGGTAGCGGTCAAAAAATACGACCGCCCCTAGCGTCGCCGCCTCTCAACGCTTTGATGGCCCAAACTGCATTAGGGAGCGAGATAAGCTTGTTAAAGCACGGCCTCTCCTCCAGCCCCCACCTTCTGTTCTTTCCTCCATCACGCTCTCAACCCCATTCTCTCCTCCACTAGCTTTTAACCCAGACAAACTAGGAGCGTGTGAAGTCTTTGTAGCAATCTCTGAATGCTTGTGGCGTACAATTTACAGAGAAGTGAAACACGAGAATCTATTTTAGGATTTGGCTTTCTGTGTCTGAGATTACAAAATTAGATTCATCTCATATCTAAGCTCTCAGTATTACCAGAACCATGAGCCGCAGAAGCAAACGGGAGGCAGGGTCAATTACTTATTTGTACTTTGTCTTTGATGGCTTTGTGCAAAGTGGAAATGTTTGTGCACTTCTGTCAGAGAAACACTTATCTCTCCTGCTCATTATGAGTTGGTATTTAAATGTCCTGTTCCTATTGAAATGGCTTTGCCACTGCAGGATAAAGAAGATTAATGCAGCAAGAAGAAAGCTTAATAATGAGCCGAATACGTCCCGCTTTTCTATTTTATGAATACAGTACGTGCAGATGTATGCTAACATTCTTCGTCCAGCGGTGCTGATCTAACTGTATGAAGACTCATTTAATCTTCGTAGCCCAAGGGAGGTATGTGTCTTTGTGTGTAAATGCATTTTGCCTACACTGTATATTTACAGTGCAGAATTCAGAATTCATCTCCCAGTCATGAGTAGGACAGTACTACGGCCCATAAACTCCACAACAGGGCAGCTAGCATTTAAGCTTAAAGATGCAACAAGGACATTAAAGAGAGCTTTTCTGTCTACAGGAAGTTTCCACATACCTGCAGGAGGTTTGTTTACTTACTCATGAAAACCTAAACAATGTACTGTACGCTTCAGGTCATCACGCTGAACATGAACAGCTTGTCATATTACTACAACTCACTTGGTAGCATGATAAATAAGCACATGGCCTGGTAAGGAGACCAGGGAGGGCAATGCTGAGAAAAAATCAAGTTGAATTGTGTCAAGTTCAGCAGTCAGAGAAAAATGCACGCGTGATGCAATTAAGAACAAATTATAACTGTGTTTCACGTATCACAGGCATAATAACAGTCAAAATTGCATGTTGGGGCAGTCAGTTCTGCATATGTTAATTGGTAATGTTAATGGCTCTCCTGCTAATGAAACGTAGCATTAAACTGAATTCGTTATCACTGTTTTAGGCAAGCTCCATCCAAGCATGAAGTCCTCCCTCGGTGCTTTATCTATTCATGTAAAATCAGCTGTTAGAAACTTGGGTGTGTTGTTTGATTTTGATCTCACCTTTAAGAAAGAAAACATACATTTCATCACAAAGTTATTAGACCACCATCCAATGTACGATTTATGTCACAGCTACCCTAAATTAAGAGCATTGGCAATTACCAAAATCCTTTCCTCATGTTTCTGTAATGGTTAATCCACCAGTATGTGCAAGCTCTTAAATCGAAATGACATTTTTTATGCTAAAATCTAATTACAAAAACTCAGGAAACAGAGCTGGTGGTGTGGAGATTTTAGTTGGGAGTAGGGATGTTCTGGTGACTAATTTCTTAGTCACCAGGAAAAACGTTTGACTGACCGAGTAGTCTAAAACCAAGAAACACGGCGATATTAAGTTCAATTTGAGAACCGTTTAATGGAAAATGTCAAAAACTAATAACAAAGGCATTTTAAACTATTTGTCACATTCTTCAATAATGCTGCTTATCTGTGGAAAAGGAGGAAAAGAGGACGACCTCAGAGGTGGTTCATGGATGTAGAGGAGGACATGCAGAGGGTTGGTGTGACAGAGGAGGATGCTAGAGAAAGAGGCAGATGATGCACTGTGGAGTCCCCTAAAGGCAGCACTCAAAAGAATATGATTATAAACACAGTGCTGTAAGAA
>VOQK01000835.1:3548-24402 GCA_015052645.1 Benitochromis conjunctus | reverse complement strand
ACTGAGTCGGCAGAGCGCTGGCGACCTTTATGAACTATGCACCTCAGCACTAAGTGACCGTGCCCTGTAATTGTACATTTTCTCACACTGATTGCTGTGGTTCCTAAATGCTTCCACTTTGTAATAACTAATTTACCATACTTGTTGCAACACTGGCATACTATAACAGTGCCACTCTTGAATTCAGTGAGCTCTTTAGAGTGACCCCTTCGTAAATGGATGGCAGACTCAAGGCACACCGAACTTGTCAGTTGTTACATAATTGTGAGTAATGATAAGATATGCAGAATATGTTGAAATTCTAAAATTGTATTTTTCATTAAAAAAAAAACCAATTTGCATTTTCACAGAGTTATGAACCCCTCCCTATCTTTACTTCCCTCTCCGTCTCTTCTGTTTTCATATCCAATCATGTTGCTAATTAACCCCATTAGCTGTGAGATGTTCTGCCAGGTGTTTTTTTAAATTTTGTTTTCTGTTTTTTTTTTTAAGCATTACAGCAACGTTTTCATTCTTTTGTTGCTTCTGAGTTGACAGAATCCAAATAATTAATTTATTCAGTATGATCATTTTTTGTCAGACTCTGTTAGGCATGTTTTAAACCAAAAAAAAAAACGGATAATTCGCTGACACAAGCAAAAGTGGTAATAAAAGCAAAATGAGGTTTGGAATTGTGGACTCAAGAGGAGTCCCTGGGTGTTCTGGGAAAGATGATTTATTTAAAATTCATTTGAAATGTGTCGTAAAGGGTCAAGCACATAATTTAGGACAGTGAAGTCGTAATAAGTAGGTATGTTTCTTTGACGCCTCTTCTTCTTTCATAGGCATCACTCAATGTTTGCAGCTGATAAAAAAGTTGTAGAGCGTGGATTTCAGTGCCGTGTTTAGAAGACCAAATAAGCTGTTTGTTTATTGGCAGAGCAAATCTTTAGAGGCTTTTTACTGCCTCGTCTTGGTTTTAGCGTTCTCTACTACACTCAATTCAAAGAACCGGGGTTGAGTGCAGGCGTGACCACAGCTATAATGGCTTCTTTGAATTCTGTTTAGAGAGAAAGTTCATTCATTCAGTATTTTTATTTCCATGAGGTAAAATTATAATAGTAACCACGGGTGGGCAAGTGCAGGGTTTATTGTATTTTAGGTAAGAATAAAACAAATGTATTAAATTCTGTAAATTCTTGGCAGTGATAAGGAAATAGTCCTTAAAGCTTTTTAAAATTCTCCATGGTGCCTTTGAGCTTTTATGATCTCCTTTTAACAAAGCACTAGGTCTTTTCATTGTGGAGAAAAAGCTGTTTCCCTATACTCCCTTTTAGTAGGTTTATGATAGACCCATTTTGCTCAGGGGCTTTACAGTGCTTGACTTGGTTTTTACATTAGATGCTTTAATAAATTAATAATAATTTCCTAAGCATTAACACATTTTAAAGGGAACTTTGGCTGTCACGTCACATCTCATACACAAAGGTGATCTGCTGGGTTCAGTTTAGTTGCGCTGACTTTTAAAAAATTCATTTTACAGAAAGAAATACCCCCAAAATAAATAAAAATATGTGTTTAATATGCACGGAGAGCCAAATCCTGCATGTATTGAGTGTCAAGTTTGATGAGGATTTAAAAAAAATAAAATAAAATTTTGAATTTACAAGCACAAAACAGCACTGCTACTACCAGGTGGGAAGACCTTAACAGTTATGAAGTATTGAGTTGTTTACCAAATTAAGGTGTGATTTCTTTCTGCCTGCGAGCTTCCCATTAGGCAAATGGGAACAGAACCCTGTGACTCAAGTGCATCTTCTGCTTTTAGACAGCAGTAAACCTGTTCATAGCTGAGCAGCTGGAAGGTTTTCATACACAATCTGTTTTTTCCCCTTGCCAGATAAAAAAAAGAAAAAAGAAAAATTGTTTTCACTCTCCTTTGGTGTCTTGTTCTGGATTTATAGGCAAAACCTTTAAATAAAGCAGTTAGATTAATAAATATCAAGTATTTTCTACCAACTTTCTACCAAAGGACAAACATTCACGAGGACTCTTCTTCTTGACACTGTCAACTGCTTTCAATTATTAGAACTTTTTCTTAAATGGTCTCCATTAGTTTTTCTTCTAAGTAAGGGGACATTGATGTAGAAGAGCGAAGGGGAGGCCAGGGAGATTAAATCCAACTGGCAGATCTATTGATTTTTCTAAATTTCTTGCATATCATTGCAATGATATGCAAACCAAAAGCAGATATGACTGCTAAGGAGTCCTTTGGTTTTCAAATAAACATCATCGTGGATAAAGGGTAGCATGATGATAAAGTGGCTGTTCCATGTGGCGTTTACATGTTTCCCCTGTACGTACATGGGCCATCTCTACAATCTGAAGACAGATGAATTGAATTGAACTGGTGAAATGGCCATGCATGTGAGGAGTGATGTGGAGTATATAGAATAAAGCACAGTGGGAATGTAGTTAAAATGTGTCTTGTAGCAAAAAAGGCAGAAACAATCATTAAATTGAAACATTTTATTGACTTTATGCTCGCTCATCTTGTGTAGGGCTAGCTAGATGCTGAAGTACAACCTGCAGTCGTTCCGATGTTGTGCAAAATAAATAAATAAATAAATAAAAACACCGGTCTACTTTAACCCCAGACTATGGTACACTGTTTTGGCTCTTTCATCAATTTTTATGTGACATCCCCTGGTGATTAATAGGTGAACAGGACTGCCTTTCCTGTGTTACTGTTCAAATCGGTTTGATGTTTAATGGCCCGCAGTGACGAAATAATAATAACCCTCAAATGCCTCAAAGCAAAAGTAACAAGCCCATTTTGAAAAAGTAATTAAAAGTAAAAAAATTGTCAGAAAATGACTACTCAGATACCTGAAAATTCTACTTAAGCACAGTAATGGAGTATTTGTACTTTGTTACTTCCCACCTCTGCCTAGGGATGGCTCAGGTTTGCAGTATCAGTTTCTCAATGACAAGATCTTCACTCAGATAAAAATAAACAAACCTCAGCTGAAAATGGCGGTGGTAACATTAACCATTCTTATTAGCACAGCCTAAAACATCTGCACACTACGGATGCTCCTGACAATCAACTTCTTAGTCGACTAAACGAGGGGAAAAAAGTAAACTAACCAACTAGTCTTAAACTAAGAAACACTCAAATATTAAGTTAAAGTAGAAAACCGTTTAATGGAAAATGTCAAAAACTGATAAGAAAACCACTTTAAACTGTTTATGACATTCTTAATAATGAATCATGCCACATAACTGTGCTGTAATTGTCTGTAATTATAACAGATGTTCACGTATTACTAAAGTTTACTTAAAGTTAATATCTGGAAAAGATATATGAAAATGAATCCATCATCTCCCAGATCTTTAAGTGGTCATTAAAACTGGAAAAAGTACCATATAAATGTGAGTACATTACATTAGATACAAATCAAAGGCTGCTATATGTGCAGTGCTTAACGATTTTACCAGCCAATGTAAGGCTTATCCCGCAGCTACTGTAAATTAACACTAAATAAACAATATTGGTCATTTCTAAATTAGATTTTTTAATGTTTCTGTAAATGTTAATCTACCAGTATGCACACGCTCTTTAATCATAATCATATGTTTATGCTAAAATATAATTATTGTTGTTTTTGGTGAATTTTCAAATGTAATATCTTACAAAAAAAAAAGCTGAAAAAATAGTTAAGCACAATATTATTTTTTGATTAAGATGCCAAATAAATTCATATTTCTTTCATCTAAATATTATTTACTTGAATTCCTGAACAGAAAAATTAGTTTTACTGGCTAAATGTTATGCTTGAGTAATTTCTGACTTCTCAAATTTGGGTGTAAAAATGGGAAATTAGTTTGTTTTCTTTTTGTATAATAAATACCCATTTAATTTTTAGTTTTAAACAACTTTTAGACAGATTAAAAAAAAATTTGTCTTTCTTTGTTTTTGACAGGTGGTCAAATAAATGTGTTAATCTTCATACAGACGTCATTGTAGAAATGGCTGCCATTACTTTATCCCACGGTGAATATTATTAGTAATATGGGTCAATTACTTACTCATAACACCAAGACCAGCACATTTCTAAGTTGGTGTAGCCAGCTCTGTGTAAATGTAGGTTAAGAAATAGCCCCAGTGAGGTGTATTTGCAGGGATATGCTACATTATTTAACCATGTGCTCATGCTTTTTAAGCTATTCTAGGTAGCCATATGAACCCATGGTTGTTAACTGTTTGTGATTTAAGGAGTAAGGATATTTTGATTGCAATTAAGGGAATGAGGGGGGCATTTTTAATAACTTATCAAATGTACTATAAAACTTAAATACATAACAAAGGTCAAAGAGTGTTTTCTCTCTGTAGGAAGATTATTGTTCTTATGATCTCAAGCTCACAAGAGCTTTTAGTCCACCAACTGATGGAACAATCAGACTTTACAAAAAAGCTTTCTATAGAGTTGATGTTTGAGGTAAATGTTCATAGAGGTCTGTTCATCATTTCTACTAAAGTTTCTCTCAGAGTGTTTTAGGGGGAAAAAAATTGCTGACTATACATTTACCCACTGCGAAATGAGGTTGTTCCTTAAGTGGCTCCTTTTTCCTGGCTGTACAATGGAAAATAATGGCTCCCCTCACATTTGCCTTAAGTGCATCCAAGGCTGTGTACCTTTGTTATTTAATAGTAGTTTTCCATTTTAGATTACACTCTGCTTTGCAAGAATTAGAAAACGGCTGATTTATTTGTGGCGGCCAGAATTGCAACATTTTATGATTACTTGGACTAAAAATTAAAATAGGCAACTGTTATTACAAATTGCCAAGACCGATGGAGATGGGTGGTGCAGTGTTTTATGTGGAGTAGGTGTGTAAGCAAAGGAAGCCAGAGCTGATCACATTGTTGCTTGGCATGATAGCACATCTGGCATACCATGTGTCCAATCCAGCTGCCTTTTCTTGTGCTGTGTGTGGAGGGAGGGACTGGGCGGCGGGGGGCATGCTTCTGTGGTCTCTTCCTCAGCATGTCTTTTATTCTGTCTTTCACCCCAACCGATCGCAGCAGATGGCCGCCCCTCCCTGAGCCTGGTTCTGCCGGAGGTTTGTTCCTGTTAAAAGGGAGTTTTTCCTTCCCACTGTCGCCAAAGTGCTTGCTCATAGGGGGTCATATGATCATTGGGTTTTTCACTGTACATATTATTGTAGGGTCTACCTTACAATGTAAAGCGCCTTGAGGCGACTGTTGTTGTGATTTGGCGCTATAAATATAAAATTGAATTGAATTGAATTGAATTGAACTGAACTGAACTGTGGTCAAACCAGTGGGAACAAATGTTTATTATGTTTGCACAGTTTTGTCAACAAAGATGAAAACGGTGTATTTTTTGTTGATATTACTATTGTTGTATAGAATAAATGTCACAGCTTGCCTTGTTATCGTCACCTGCTTAACTGTGCATTTGGGATCAGCAGGCTTATAGAGTGGGCCGAAATAAAAGCAGTTTGTTAAATTCCCACTGCATTTCTACGTCTTATTTCCCATAGTATGGCAAGATTGTGGGAATGTGCCTGAAGGTTTGCCATGTGCTGGAGATTGTATGTTGTAGGAAAGACATTGTTGAGTTGAGGCAGTCTCAGGAATGTAGAAAAATATCAACTCTATCTCACGGCACTGACTTTAATATCGGAGTATCAGGAGGAAACTGCAATTTACCCTACAGTTTTTACAAACACCACACACAGACTGTGCAAGATCACGTAAAAGATAGCACTAAATATTATATTTACATTACTTTAAGATAAATGTTAAATGACAAGTTGAAATCTGCATTTTATCCTCTATTAGAAATGTGAGCCTGTCTAGTTTTTATTTAATTTGATTTCTTACCAAAAAATGATGATGTTGGCAGACCTGGGAGTTGACAGCCTGTACTTAAAAAGTCTAGGAGTCCAAAAGTGCACTGTACTGTAGAAAATTTAGGGTCAGACATAGGTCAGTATGTCTGCTGAGTTAAGAAGTTGGCTTTACACATTAATAACTTAGCCCCCTGTTGCCTGGCATTCAAGATTAAGAGGTTTTGCTGTCCAAAAAGGACATTGTTTAAAACTGATCCTATTATCTCACTGTAATATTCCAAGTTTGAGGAACTCATGCCTCATGTTCAGTAAACACATTTGTATAATTGTAATCACTTTATGAACCATTTTAAATTATTTAAACAAATTCCTCAGCTGCCACTTGTAACTAGTTGACCTGACAGCATTCAGCTAAAGGGTAAGGTTTTGATTAACACTTCTTGATCCTCTACACTCACTTGGCATTCGTTTGGTATACACCGTGGCTGTTAACTCAAATATCTCTAGCCAATCAAATGGCAGCAGTTCATTGCATTCAGTCATGTAGACATGGTCAAGACAACCTGCTTAAATTCAAATCGACCATCAGAATTGGGAAAAAAAGGTGATTTAAGTAATGTTGAATGTGGCCTAGTTGTTGGTGCTAGATAGACTGAGTATCTCAGAAACTGATGGGATTACTGGGATTTTTCCACATAACCAACGTTCACATCCAGGGTTTACAGAGACTAGTCTGAAAAAGAGAAAATATCCAGTGAAAGGCAATTCTGTGGTTGAAAATAACTTTTCATAACAGATTAGTCACACTGCTTTGAGCAGGTAACAGTAACTCAAATAACTACTTGTTAAAACCAAGGTATGCAGACATCCATTTCTGAACATGCGGCATATTGAAACTTGAAGCAGACAGGGTACAGCTTTAGAAGAAGCTGCAGCTCCTGTCAGCTAAGAATGGGAAACTGAGGTTACAGTTCGCATGGACTAACCCATACTGGTCAATAGAAGATCAGAAAAGTGTTGCTTTGTCTGACAAGTCTCGAGTTCTGCTGTGGCATTCAGAGGATAAGCTCAGATTTTTGACATAAACAGCATGGATCCATCCATCCTGTCTTGTATCCATGGCACAGGCAGGTGGTGGTGCTGTAACAGGTGTAGGGAATATTTTGTTGGCCCTTTTGTAACAACTGACCGTCATTTAAAAGCCATAACCTACCTTAGAATAGCTGCTGACCATGCCTAACCTGTCATGGCCACAGTGTACCTGTCTTTGTATGGCTGCTGCCAGCAGGAATATGTGCAGTGTCACAAAGCTTAAATGATCTCACACTGGTTTCTTGAACATGACAATGAGTTCAGTGTACTCAAATGCCATCAACAGTCACCAGATCTCAGTCCAAAAAAGCACCTTTGGGATGTGGTGGACAAGGAGAGTCACATCATGTTAACATGGACCAAAATCTCAGAGGAATGTTTCCAGCACCTTGTTGAATCCGTGCCATGAAGAATTAAAGCAGTTGTGAAGGCAAAAGAGTGTTCAACGCAGTATAGCAAGGAATACACAATAAGGTGTCTGGTGCGTGCATACATGTAGTGTGTGTTCCTGTTATACCCACGCTGATTAGACAATATGTGACATGCAGCTTTATGCAGCATTATTTTTGCACATTGAATTGCCTTTCTAACAATTGCAGAGCAACTACATCAAAGGATTCTTCCTCACAGCAGTCAGTTGTATCTAAAAGTAGGGCAGTGTATCAGTATTTAGGCCATTCATTTAAGTGATAAATATTAGTTCACTATAAGTTAGTTTAACAACAGTTCTGTTTGAAATGAAATGGAGACATGAGAGAGAACAGTGAACAAGGTGTTGCCTGCCCAGTGGCATGCTGAGAGAAAATGTGCCCATTGTCTGCTTATGAAAATCCATATTGAAATATATTCAAATATAAATTGGTCTGAGAAATGGTTTACCTGCTGAGAAGACTAGAAATTCATTTGCATGCTCTACTCAACCATGGCAAGACCCAATCATGAAAGACTGAATGATACTCTGCTGCACATGTGTTGGAAATCCTGCCCTCAAGAGTAGAATGAAAGCATAGTCAGCACACTGTGCATTCCACTGGTAACTAGTATCTATTTTTCTATTGCATCTATGCATCTCTTCTTTAGGTTTTTCTTTATTGAATAGTTGATTTGCAAAATATTTTTAATTTGTTTTTGAGAATACTTTGTGCTGCTTTTGATTTCACCATATTAGTGGGGCAGGCACACGTTTTATTAAAGCGTTTTATGACTAAAGCATGAGTGCATAAGTATATAGTCAACATTCCCCAAGGGAATTTGTATCTGACCCCCAGGTGAATATTTATTTACTCCAGCATCTTTCAAGATTTCAAAACATCACCCTTAATTATTTTTATGTATATCTTTCCAAAGGATTTCTGTGTTCTAATAATGGGAGTTTTTTCACTGGATTTTTTAACGAGCTGTATTTTGTTGGAATTGTTTGACTTGAATTGTATGATTGTCTGTCCAATCTTAATTCATAAAGGTCGACTGGGTATCTGTGACAGTGGCTGGATCTTTGGAGCAAATTTAATAGATTCAGTTGTGTATTTATTTCTTTACACATTGCCACCAGCTGCTAGCAGGAAAAGCTGCCCTAGCATGGAGGAAGATGACAGCAAAATGTCAGTTTTCAGTCATTGTTGACAACCAAAAACTCTCAAGTCGGTTAACAGGACTGAGAAAGTCAGATGACAATGCTTCCCAGTTTACTGTCTTTTGCTCCAGCTCTTGTTAGGCTAGTTTAGGGTATCAGGAGATATCTGAAATCAAGGTGTCACTTTAAAAATCTCTGACAGATCACCATCAATCAACTGAGGAATGCCAATATGGCTCCCCCACCTACTCCTGTCATTGATGCATTCAAATGTGTGAAGTGTGAAGGTTTAGCTGTTGTCCAGATGCGAAGCATGTTTTTTATCCTGTCTTCCTTCTTTCACCCCAACCGGTCGCGGCAGATGGCTGCCCCTCCCTGAGCCTGGTTCTGTCGGAGGTTTGTTCCTGTTAAAAGGGAGTTTTTTCTTCCCACTGTCGCCAAAGTGCTTACTCATAGGGGGTCATATGATTGTTGGGTTTTTCTCTGTATTTATTATTGTAGGGTCTACCTTAAAATATAAAGCACCTTGAGGTGACTGTTGTTGTGATTTGGCGCTGTATAAATAAAATTGAATTGGAAATTGAATTGAATTAAAATTCTTCCAGAAATATGCAGAAAATATTGTGTGCCCTATGAAAAAAAATGGTTTCATAGAACTAACCATCTTGATATTGTTTGGAATCTCTACACCCAGACCAGAAATGCTTTATTAGACAGTAAAGGTGAATCGGTAGATGGGTGATTCCAACCACTGCACTCCCACAGCACTGAAAGGGCTTTATGCATGCTGATGTGCAGAACATCAGGACTTTTTCTCTATGCACATCGCTTGTGCCTCAGTAGGTGATGGAAAAGAAAGCTACACATCTCAGAAGAAGATGTTGCTCTACTCTCCTGCACAATGTGAATCCCACTTCAGGCTCTTACACTAGAGTACATATAAAAGATGTTGTAGCCACTGTGACATATTGGTTGTTGGACAGCTGCTATGAAGTCCTCAACTTGTGCATTTTAACTGCTGCAGTATGGGTGGGTCTGACTTGGAACCAATGGGTAATGCATGCCCAGGTGGTAAAGCGTTGCCAGTCACAATGCTGTATTGAAGAAGATCTAAGACTAGCAATCGAGGCCCTAAACTGACTTGTAAATTTTTTTTTCTAAGGTGATAAATCTAGTGGGACTTTTTTCTCATTGACTTCCAAGCAATCAGACTTTTGCAATCAGAGGAGTTGCTCTTCAAGGGTCATTCAAGTTTAAGGCTCGAATCCTTAAAGGATTTTTGTGAAGTTAGAAAAATAAAGTTGTACTGCGAGTGTGGTGTGGCTATAGACAGAAACTGCTCGTATCCTTTGAATTTAAATGAGTCGGATTTGAAGATGTGTCTGAAAGAAAAAAGGAAATAGGAGCGAAAGAGAGAAAGAGGGGAGCTTTTATCCAATGTAACTCATCACTGTGGAAAACAGCTCATTGCACTGAACATCAGTCAAACTGTTTTTGAGGACTGTTCATTTTCTGTGATATTTTCATGCATTTACCATATTGTGACGTGACAGCAAAAATATTCTGAAATTGATATCAGGCGCGTTACCCATTCGCCTTCTCCATCAGCTCCAAGAAAAACAGTTCAGCTGATGGACACCTTCTTCAGTTTACTGACCTTTTGCGTAGGCGAGAGACGGAAAAAGGAGCTTTTTTTTCACCTTGGTATATCAAAGCTGGAAATCAGTTGTTGGCTGAATTAAGCAAGTCATGTGGAATTATGGGGGATATTGGAAACCGAGAGCATTCTTTGATCTCGAGTTGTCATAAGATAAGAATGACAAATTGTGTGGGTTGTCTTTAGTCAGCTTTCCTTCATGATCAGGCTGACTTGGACAGAGAGTGAAGGGTTTATAAAGCACAACATCCTCTTTAGTAGTAATCTGGAGATGAAATACAGTGGACGTACGTGCCTTATGTACCTAATAAATATATAATATAATGCTATATATAGCATTTTGGCTTAGGTAACTGTGTTCATGTTCACAGCTAATTTATGATAATAATAATAATAATAATACACAAAAATCAAACAACATTTTATGTTTAAATAGGCTAAAAGTTGCAGATTCTGTGCTAATATGCTAGGAAGATTTCTCAGAACATCAGTAGCTTATCATTTAAGTAGTCAAATATGCCAATAGACTCTGTCCCATTGAGTTTTGTTTGCTAACACCTAATACTGTTGTTTCTGGGCTCCAAACTGCAGATAATTATGGGCGCAGGCTGTTTTCAGATAAAAGGTAGCAGTTAATGGGATAGTGGCAGTGTGGCTCAATATTTGGCTGCCTCAAGGCACTTTTGCTGCTTATCTTTGACCTCTTGTGCGAAATTTGCATGTTGTAGTGTCCCACCTACACTGTCATCCAGTGGTTTGGATGGTTTAAACATGGTCAACAGAGATATATGTTTGAACGCTTATTTGTTGCAGCTTCATAACTGATTCTCTGCATCTTGTTTTATTGGGGATTTATTGAAAAGGATATATTCTTACCTGAAAGGAAAATGAACGTTAAAGGACATTTGATTGACTTTTGTAAAGATTTCTTGCATTTTTTTTCTGTTTAAAAATGTTTTGAATACAAGTTGTATGCAGATCTCTATGCAGCTTTTATTATTATAACAGTTTTTTTTTTTTACCAAACGGAGGTGAGTCCTTATATGATTGAAAGAAATAATTCCTAAATGATGAGCTATCAGCAAAGTCCAGGTGTGCCGTGTGATTTTTGTCATCCATGTCTTAGTATTTGAATGTACAGCTGCAACCAATACAAAGTCTATACCTTAAGAAAAAAACAAAAAAAAAAACTGTCACAGTTAGCTGCCAGATGGCTGGGATTATTTCCGCGTTACACATCAAATGCCCTGAATGATTCCATGGAAGATGACAAAATTTGTGAGTTGGCGGAAAGTGGATAAATTTATTGCGTGGCGAGAACCACAGCTAACCACTTGTGTACATGCCAACATGGTGCTATGCTGTTTGAAGCGGGACTTGGAAACAAAACATCCCTACAGAAAGATCTTGGTCTAATTCACAACAAAGCTTGCTCTAAAGAAGAGGCTGATTTGTTGGACTGTGTGAAAATGTCTAATGTGGGGATGGAGGCAGTATAAATGCTAGTTGAGCTTATTGCAAAGTGCCAGGTCCAGATGCCACAAATGAACTATTAAAAGTGATCTAATAATGCAGTCAAGGGAGGATTGTTAATGTGATAGACCCTATTTAGCACTGATATGAATCCAGGAGTGCCTGCAGCTCAAAGGAAAGGCAATGACCTATGTTGCAAGGTATTATCCTTTAATAGTGCCTTAATATTTTTCAATTAAATAGTTAAACAAAAAATGAGAGGCTTAAAACAAGGAGTGAACATGAAAACGGTGAATTATGAATCATGTGTTTCATAATTCAAGGAACACTTCAAAGAAAAAGTCACATTTCCCATGGCGTACAGATACCCAGTGCTTCGAAGTAAACTGTGTGTGGTGTCACAGTATCCCAACCAGACTTAATGTAGTGAAAATTTGAAGAGTTAGAGGCTGATTACATCTATTGAAAAACTTTGCGCATCAGTTTATCTGATTACGTTTTAACACATCAGATTGATATCTGTATCTTCAAGCTTTTATCAGGAATTGCCTTTGAAACTCGCCCTTTAATAATAGTTTTGTGTATTTGAAGACAGGGAAATATATCAAGTGGCTCTGTTGGGCTGATTTGCTTTGATAGTGTGATTAAAAATGCAAATTTAATCACAAAGATATTAAAGGAATTTCAAAAGTGTATAGTTCTCCTCTGCATCCAAAAAACTACATTTCTCAGTATCATCAGTGGACGTCTCTTATGACACTGCCACGTATGAAATGTGTGGTGTAGAGTATCACTGCTCTTCAGTGACAAACCAATAAAAAGATGTTTTATTTAATGAAACTCCTGCCATGACCCTGAATTGGATAAGCTGAAGAAAATGGATGGATGGTTGGAAACTTGTGTTTCATTGGTGAGGACGTTAGAGATCACAGTATTTATCCAATACATGATTGTGTAGGCTGTTAGCCTGCAAGCGCTGATGGTCTCATTAAAGCAGACCTTTAATTAACAACACTGTCTTTTTATCACAAGTGTCATGAAGCGCATAAGCACAGCCACATCCAACTCCTACACATTTACACACTGTCAACATGACAATACACCTGGATGGCTTCGGCTGTGATCTAAGAACCAAGACGGTGTTTAATTCAGTCTAAACTTAGAGCCACCACAAAGCCCTATTCTTCCTTCAGAAATACTGAGTGCCAGAGGGCCTGGTCACTTTCATTATAATAGACAGCTGAGAAGATTTGGTGTCTGCTGCAGTCACCAGGCAGCTGCAATCAGGAGCGCCGTCCTCTCACGCTCTTGCTCAGTAATTAGAAACAGGGAGGATAGAGGAAAGAGCTTGCATTTAACCTTCACATCTCCTTGTTTTATAGGAAGTGAATTTCCACTTCTATTTGGGCAGTACACCTTTACACTCATGTCTTTTTTTAACTGCTTTTATCCTTAATATAGACACAAGAAACATTTGTGCTAAAAACATTTACTAATATTTGGTGTTCTCAACATTAATACATATCTAATATTATATGCTATGGACCTCTGAGCATTCAAAATATGATATATATATATACACACACATATATGTATATATATATACATATACATATATATATATATGTACACACTTTAAAAGAGTTCATCTTAATGAGTTGTGAGGTGTTTGCTTCTTATCCACACCACAACTAATTGCGTATGCCAACTGGGATGTTTGGCTCGCTGCCCTCCACCGTGTGCACAGAGGGAATCCCAAATTCCTGTCGTAAAAGCACAGGAAGCTGTGACCTCTTTTGAAAGACTATGAATCATCCTGTTATCTCCATCTCTTCAGTGGCAGGGACTCTCGTTCCAACGTATCACTGTCGACTCAGGGCTTGGTAAATGAAATGGGAAGGCGGTAGTAATGACATTGAAATGGCATTCTCAGAATTGTATTGAGGAATCAAATTTGCATGGCTTCAGGTATTTGAAAGCAATATTACACACCAAACTTAAGAGAAAGTCAATGCAGGAGAGAGCTTAAGTCACACAAAATGTAGAATGATGGAAAGATCTGTTCAGTAATACCCTTTTCAACACTGTAGTCCCCGGCTGGAGTAATGAAGCGCAGACAGTCATTAGTATGCCCTATGTGTGTCTAGTCAAGCTACCTCTTTGCTTTGCTGCTGTGACTCAAAACAACCAGCTCTTCAAATCTGATTAAAAGCAGTAAATCCCTGCATTGGCTTATTTTTTTTTCTCTCTCTTAATTGGTGGTGAAACCTCAAGCCAAGTTCACAAGCAAAATATTATTGTTGAAATTCCCTTTTAATATGCTCCATATTTAAACCTCACCAGGGATCAAATTTATCTTGAAACTCTGGCTGTTAAATGGTGAATTTGAGGTTGCAAATGGAAAAGTTAAACTATTTTCAGGGCTACACAACATTTCACTTACATTTATTTGATTTAGCATATGCACGCTGCAGCCTCATGCAGGGATTTGACTGTCTCACTTTGATCGGTTTTATTCTTCCCGGCATGCACATTAGGTCTGAATTGTCCCTCACATTCCTCTGAATAGAATGTGATTTAGACCCATGCATATCTATCAAATGGAAAACAGTCACTGGCAAAAGTAGTTATTTGAGGCATGAAAATGGGCACATTGCATTGCAAATTGTGCTTTTTTTTTTGCTAATTACTTATGTTTATGAGACCTCAAAAGCGGGGCAATTTGTGATAAAAGGATGGATTTATGATCCCCTCTTCTAATCTGTGTGCAGAAACAGAATGGATTTCAAAGGTCATTTCCCTGCCTCAGACAGACATAATGGATATGTCACTTTGGTCCGTTTGTCGTAGCTATGACCTGAATGCATAGATGCATCACACCACACATAATACTTGCATCCTGAAGCACGAAATGAGATCCTAACTACTTTAAGAAAACGCTGTTACATGTTAAGCTTGATGGTTTTGTTACGCTACCTAAATTGGTACCGCTCAGAGACAATTTAGCTGTCGGCCAATATTTTTGTTTGCCTTACAAAGGCAAACTGAGACATAAGCATTATCGCACGAATTCACGGTCAGAAATGTGTCACCAGCAAGCCATTTGCAGGTATAAATCACCATGTTCATACATGTACCTCAGGGAAGGACACAGTAAATCACAGGCAGTGTTCACAAGTGGCATAATTCCAAATTGAATTCTCCTGCAAAAAATAGGTTGAGACTGGCCCTCTGCCAAAACACTAAGTAAATCTTGCTTGTGCCAAATTATAGTGTTATCCAAGCCAGATTTGATGGCTTATGCTGTGTAAAGATGGCTTATAGAGGTTGGTATAGACGAATTACAGGATTCTAGATTAAAAATTTGTTGAATAATGTACCATAAAAGCTATAATATCACTTCATGCATACCAGCCTCTCTTTCCCCACCCCGAAGACGATAGGTTAGGTTAGGATTTTCTGCTGTTAATGACTGTGACATTTCTAAATGTCTTGCAAAATAGGCCACATTGCCTGTCTTTGAAAGGGGAGCTGGGACACCTGGTGGTCCAGAGCTGGCCAGGGGCCCAAGAGATGGAGAAAAGGCTAACCTTTTAAAATAAAATGAGATTAGGTCATTCATCCTTGTCTCAGCATTCCCATTGTACTGTTTTGTGCAGTGAAAAGATGAAATCACAGCAATTCCAAGGCCTCTCACACAAAACCTAAACTGTAAGATTACGTTTCATGCTACGACATAAAGCACAATCCATGTAGAATAGCACAATATTTGTTTAGCTCCTTTTTTGGTATGACTTATGCCCTGATCATCACCTGCAGTGCAAAGTCAATCCCTATCTCAGTCAGAATAATGATTCTGTAAATTAATGTCATTGTAAAAACATGAAATTAATAAGTCCACTTTCAGGATTATCGTCACTGTATGCGCAGTATGTTGCATACCGGTTTATCGCCCCGCTATCTACTGGGTGAGAAATTTGTAGAAATGGTTGTCGTCATCGCAAATCAAACCACTAATGGTTATAGATTGGATTGCTGAGAAAAATGTGGATGATTTCCAGAAGTGATGAATAATTCTCCATAAGGCTGAAGAAGCTTCCCCATCACAGCGCAGAACCACCAGAACCATTTTGTGTTCCTCTGGCTTAATATTCATGTCTTTACTTTGATCAGCTTGCTGTCAGTGAGGTCTCTTGAAGTTAATATTCATAAAATTTAAATTCATGACTCCACTGTGCTCAAATAAAGCACCTGACATCAGTGCAGAACTAGACTACAAATTTGTGATTTTTTATTTTTTTTTTGTCCTGGCATGCTTTTAATTCCCACACGTGTCACTTGGTGACTGCGGCAGTAATTATCACCTGACTAAATATCCCACAGTGGCGAGCTAATACCGAAACTTCTAATGTTACCTGGAAAAACAATGCCACCGTGTAGCAGAGATAAAACAATTTTCTTCACATCACCACCCTTGTTATTCCCCAATATTATTGCTCATCATGGATACTGAGGTCGCACATTCTGTTGTATATCGGTTGTTGCTCGACTGAAATGCCATTTCTTTTGACACCATTATTGCTTATTAACTACTTTTTGATTCTGCAAGTTGTTCGGGGGGTAGCAATTAGAGTAAATTGCTGCGTGAGAGGGAACCAAATATAGCAAGTATATTATGCATAATTTAAGAGAAAAAATAAAGGAAAACTTTCTAAATTTTAAACTTGCAGCCCTGCTTTTATTCTTCAAGTTGCAGCAAAAAAGCTACATTTTAAGACCAAGTTAGAGCTTTAATGCACGCGAGACACAAATGAAAATCTAAAGAGGAAAAGAATGTTTGATTCCTAAACTTTCTACTTTGAGAAACCAAAACAGCTGCAGGGAGTGAGAGCCCTGGTCTGCACGGGTGAGTCAGAAGCATCAGAGCCTGCAGTCTTAGACCTTATGTCATTCCCATTTAATATTTTCATTAAAGTGATTACACACACACACACACGCCTTTATAAAACTCATGTCATTGTTGTAGCAAATCTACTTCTTTGCCCTCAGGAAATTAACTTTGTGATGTTAACCTTTGGTGTGATAAAGATAAATCCCCAACTTGGGAGATACTTCCTTTCATGAGGACACCACCATCCTAAAATAGAATAAATCTTTTTATCATGCTCCGGTGGTGTTTGAACAGTAAAACAATACTGCAGTTAGCGCTCGGTGCTCCGCATCCACCACCTCTTTCTTCAATCGCTCTTCTTTTTCGCTTCATAACCTACAGCTTTAGCCCACAGCCTGTCCTTACCTTGATAATCACATGTTAAATTCACATTAGGGACCATTGTAGTTAGTCAGGAAGTTGGGAGACACTAGAAATCCTGTAATAGAATCTTTGTAATTACCATTTTATTCAGTTTAAGGGCAATATAATCTAAGTAGCTTTAGCCTCAGTCTGAATGGTTTTCCTTTTTGATCTATCACAGCTCTACGCACGCTGGAAAAAAGTTTGGCCACAACTCAAAACCCTTTAAAACTTAGTAATTGGGTTCCTTTTACAGTTTTCTTAATTATTAAGTGAACTAAAATAGACTGAAATTTTGCCACATATTAGCATTATAGCAAGCAAAACCAACAACTGTGCAGGATCAAAAGAATCAAAGAGCAAAAAACTGCACTTTCCTTCAAACACTTACAACCTTTTATAGTTAAAAAGCCAGAAATCACCAGTGTCAAGTATCTTTTAACACACGAGTCCACATGCTGAGCTCATTTGCTTTGATGACAATCTCTTCGAAACAGGAGGCAGCCAAATACCACATAATCTCACTTCGGTGTCCCGATTCAGTCTTTTGTACCTTCTGAGCCAAGCTGCAACAAAGTTTAATATAAATAATTACAAGGTATACTGTGGAGACTGCACAATGGCAACAGAATAACAAAAGAGAAGTAGACTGGATGCTAATGCTATTTGTAATTTGATGGTCGGGTATGGTAATTGGCCCTTGCATCAGCAACAACAGCAACAATAAAAAGCTGCAGGTTTATGATTTGAATTATGCTTCCACAGTCCCTGAAAATCTCCACGTACCTTTGCCTTTGACGCTGACCAAAAACAGCCATTATCAGTTCTTCTCCATAAATGCGGAGGCTCATTACTGTGCATATCAACAAGGCATTTTTTAAACACGTGGAGCCATTTTATCATAATTGCAGTTGAATTATTAGCAGGGTTGCAGCGCAGATAGTGGCAAATGGAATTATGAACATCCATTAGTTATCTACACAAACCAAATCCTATAAGAAAAGCCAGCTGACAGTGTGATTTAAATAAATGTATATATGCATCAGGAATTCTGCTTTTAATTGTATAGTTCGACCAAGATGTGTTTAATTGAAAAATTATCTTTATTGTACACTTTATAGTAAAATACATGTGCCCCATCTAGTTATTCTGTTATATGTTAAAACATATTAATCACTTGTTTTATTGCCAAACTGCACAAAATGCATAATTGAAACTTCAACCTTGTACCAAATCATTGAGGTTAACCAGGCCGTGCTTACTTTTCTCTTGCTGGCAGGAAAACATGTACAGTAAATTAAATGTTTCCTGTCTAGTTTCTCATTACTGCATCACCCTTTAAAGCCTAGTAGTATCCTAAAAGAGGACTGATCACTTTTCATGGCAGCGTCTGCAGTGCCTGATAAGGCAAGTCTAGCTGGTGTTAGTGAGTCAAGACCCTTGACTATCTCCATAAGCCCTGTTGCAGTGGCTGGCTCTTAGATATGGGTCTGGATAAGCTTTGGCCCGCACATCATTGACAGCTTTCGGACAAGGATAACCAAAAGGATGAAGAAAGAAAATCAGTTATAATACATGTTCTACAGTTCACCACATGGACCTCCCCCTTCATTCAGCTACTTTGTATCCAGCTTTAAAACGTGGCATGCAGTCTCTGGGCACTGCAGCTGTAACATGCCCTCTAGCAGGTGTGATGACAGGACAGTGTAATACAGGATTTTCACTGACCTCAAACACTAGCTTGTTGACAGCATAATTCAAGGTTGTGTACATGAGAGGTCTAGTACAGAATGCCTTGGTTGAAATATAAAAAAAAAAGAAAAAACCTTGGTTTGTTGATAAGTCAGTAACAAGTGTTGTAGCTTCCATCCCTCACAGACATTATTGTATCATAAGAGTAGATTTTATTTGGTAAGTAGAATTTAAATTATTTTTAAATTCACTAGAATCATTTTTTAAGATGACCCAGAGAGAGACAACACTCAGACAATCGCACTGCCACACAATTCTTCTGTAACCATGACCTTCAGGATACTTAGACTTAAGGGCCTGTTCTGCTGCTTGTTGACACAAATCTATAGTCAGCAGCAGCTCGAGGTTTATAGGTGTGTAAATGCGGTAAAGATGACCTACTGAAGTTCAAATCAAGTATCAGAATGAGCAAGGAAGGTGATTTAAATGACTTTGAATGTGGCATTGTTGTTGGTGCCAGACACGACTGTGTGGGGGGTTTACGGGGAATCATCTGGAAAAGAGAAAATATCCAGTGAGCAGCAGTTCTCTGCTTGAAAACACCTCGTTGATACCAGCGGTCAGAGGATGATGGTTTGATTCCTTTGAGTTGATAGAGTTGATACAACCAAGGTAATCAGAAGAGAATCTCTGAACAGACATGTTGACCCTTGAAGGAGATAAGCTGCAGCAGCAGAAGACCACACCAGGTATTAAAACCCATCAGCTAAGAACCGGAATCTGAGGTTAGAGTTTGCGCAGGCAAATCAAATGTTGACAACAAAAGACTGAAAAGCATTGCTTGGTCTAATTGCCATATTCATCTCTTTATGACCAGGGTGTACCGATTTTCAGATTCCATGCGATCGTTCCATGCGAACGATTTCACTGTACTCAAATGGACTCCACAGTCACCTGATCTCAGTCCCAAGGTCATGTGTTGGCATGTGGTGGAACATAGGATTTATATCTTGTATGCACAGCAACTGTGCAATGCTATCATGACAACATGGACCAAAATCCCTGAGGAATGTTTCCAACTGAAAGCGGATTAATTATCTTTGGACAAAAACTAAAGTGACATCAATATTGCTGATTTGAATGTCATTTTTGTTGTAGAAAGCATCATAATACAAATTGTACTTAAGCTTTGCAAGCATTTTCTGTTTCAGTCACCAGAATCAGAGGCAGACATTGTGTATCAGAAATAAGAGCTGCCATGGAATTCTTCTTTAGCTGTGGCCTTCAGGACACACCTGACATTTGAAAAGGTTGAGCTGCATGTGACACCTCTGAAAAAGTTGAGAAAAAGACCTAAAAGTCAAATACAGGCTTTTCTTCTCAATTTAAAGCCAAAAAACAGATCAATCTTTCCTTCACTTTTGTTTTGCCACAAAGTTTTAAGCACACAGCCTTCAAACTTCATTAGGATGTTATTTAAAAGAAGTACAAGAGGGAAGATTTTGTATCTTGATTAAAAAATATGTTTAAGTCAGTGGAGGTCGGAAAGAAATGGTTTTGCTTCATATTGCAACTATGTCAGCTTTAAAGTGTTTCTGTTTTTAGTGTTGCAAAGACTTGAGTAACAGTCATATAATCTGCCATAAACAAGTGCATTTAAAGAGATATAAAAATGCACACTTGATACTGTCTGTTTAGGACGCAATTTTTTCAATAAAGTAATGCTGAAGAACGGCTATGCGCGAGTGTTTTCATGTGCAGAGCTGTTGCTGAGTGCGTATGTGTGCTAATGAGGAGCTAAATCATGATGCCTTTATCACCACTCTGTGAATTGCCTTAGTGCATGGTAGTTTGGAGCTTTTCTGCTGTCTGTTGAGACTCTGGCAGCACACTGTCTGGTGCCATCTCTGCTTTCTATAAGGTCTCCTACTGAAAGCCAGATAAAGCACACACATTTCGCACATCTGTTTATTTTTTGAGGTGTGCTTTGCTGACAAAACTGCTTGAGCATCTGCTGTAAAGAACAGAGCTAGACTGTAAAAGATTTAACAGATGTTATTAGTGTTTCATCACAAAGGCATTTATGAATATTCATCTGAATATTTTTACAGTTATTAATAAATTATATGAGCAGTCACCAGAAGCATTACTGTCAGTAATTAGGCTAATGTTGAGCATCCGTTTTTTTTTTTTTTTTTTTTGTTTTTTTGGC
>VOQK01000834.1:80065-92218 GCA_015052645.1 Benitochromis conjunctus | reverse complement strand
TTTTAAAATTTTCTTTCACCCTTAAGCAGCAGAAATGAATAGATTTAGATTTTTGAACAGCCCAAAGTCCTGAAAGATTATGTTTATAGTGCTTATCAAATTATTAGACCACTACCCAGTGTAAGGTTTACTGTCCTGAATTAAGTGCTGGTAAGTGCAAAACTATTTTAATGTGTCTGTGGTGGTCAGTCCAAGCTGATGAGATGAAGATGGAGGCTTGAATGGAGCCTGAGTAACAAGGGAGATGGGGAGGCGGTGGGTTGCACAAAGGCCTCTGTAAGGGCGAATGACATATGAGCTTGAGGTTTAAAGTATGCAGCGTGGAGGCTGATTTGCATGAAGGAAGCAGGCAGAAGGATGATTGGACTAGACCAGTGATGTCACAGTGAGCGTGACAGCATGGGAAATTGGAAGTGATGTAAAGTTTAGATTAGCACCACACACCTGAGAAGCAGACGGATATGACTACAGATCTTCCTTACTAAACTTATTTATGCGTAAGCTTCATTATTATTGTCATCAGTGAACTTTTAAATTTACTGTTTGAAACAAAAAGTGAGGAAAAAAATAGAAAAGCAAATTACACGCTTTCCTGAACAGAAAATAAAGTTAGTAAAGGTTGAATGTTATGCTGACACACTGCAGTGTGCCGGCTCTCGTGAATTCATAATTTTTTGACTTCTAAACGTGTTTTAAATTTTTTGTTTTTGTTTTTGACAGGTGTGCAATAAATTTGTTAAAAATAAAACAAACAAAATCAATTAAATTTTAAAAACTTTTCACGCGTCTAAAACAGAAAATGCTTTCCCGTTTTATTTTTCTTCTACATCATCAATGTGATGCACAATACACTTTAAATTACAAACAATGACAGATTTAGGAATACAGTAAGTTCTTTTTTTTGTCAGAAAGTTCAAAAGTTGGAAAAGTTATACATTCTGACTACAATTAAGTACAGTAATAATGTTTTTCTCCAGACACTTATTTTCATTTTGGAGGCTATGTTATATAAAGTGTCTTTTTTTTTTCTTTTCTTTTTTTTTTTTTTTTTTTTTTTTTTTCATTTCGGCTTCTTCATACAAATATGTTCATGCAAATATTTTAAGTATTTCATGTTCTGTTTTTTGTTTTTATTTGGTTTTTTTTTTATCTTCATGCCTTTTTTATCAAAACGCTTTGTCCAACTGGATTTAGTGTGTACTTTTGATGGCAACATCACATTTAATCAAACTCAATTTGTTTGACTGTAATGCTACGTTTACACCTTGAGCGAAGAGCAGATTAAAACCTGCTGTCTTTGGATGATTGAATTAGAACATGTTATTAAAAAGGATAATGAGTATGTGAGAGCAAACATTAGGCTTTGATTACTACTCTCATCAAGAGGTAATATTTAGCTAAGTGAAAAAACAGCTTATTAAATGTGCAAGCTTATCAGGCAAATAGTATTGGTAAATTAACCACCAGCGCTATCTCAGCCCTCCGGATTTTGTTTGCCTATAAACGAGCTATTTTCCAGCCCTCGTTTACAACAGGCATCTCTCCCTTCAGACCCAAGAAAGAGAACATGAAATGTGTGTATGTTTGATGTAGTCAAATTACTTATGTTAATGTGTTGGTAATTAAAAGCTTTATGCATGGTCTTCCATACCTTCGAGCATATTTCTCACATCTTTGAAAACAGTGTTGATTTTACTGTTTGACTCAAAGAAGTACGCAGCTGTGCATACTGCAATCCACGAACAAGGTTCACTGGAGAAGTCACAGTGACCGAATTGAGCTTTCGATGTCTGAAAATTATGTATGCATGCATAAGTGTTTCATCTAGGAACATTTATGCAAAGTAATGGAAGTAGTAACAGAAGCAGTGATGAATACATCCCAGTCATATACAGTGAAACCTATGAGGTAAGTGACGTGAATATGAGTCTAAATATAAACCTCATACACACAAACATACACAAACACACACAAGGGCAAGCTCTGCAGCTTGTGAAAAGACGTTGCATTGTAAGCGAACTGATTTTAGAGCCTTTTTTCCCAGGCAGGTAATTTGATTCTTTGAGGTCGATGTTGGGTGGTTTTGGGGTCGCCCATGTAGCCAGTCCCCACTCTAATAAAACCTGAGAGCGCTGCAGGACCAGGAGGCTAAAAACCCCCATTAACTTCTTTCCCATCAACATGGGGACAGGTAACCTAATGACCCTGCAAAGCTGCAATGCTCCCTAATCATGTGACCTGGGAGTTGCAGAGCTGATGACTAGGCAGCCGGAGCTTGACATCATACTAGGAGAAAACCTTCCTCTAGGAATACGAGGAAAACAGATTGTTAGTTTGTTAATGATTTTTTATTTTTTTTTGCTTGAATGTGGTATGGACTGAGATGGTCTTGCTGGCACTCTCTTTAACCTTAGTCCAGAGAAGGATATCTGAAGAACTAAATGTGTTATTGTCCAAACTTGATTTGAATACAATCTAATATAAACAAAGCATCTCATAAAGAGGCAGAAAGAAGCAGGAAGCTATTACAATTTCCAGATTGTGTTTGTGCTCTGTATAGCATCAGTCTTGGGATTTGAAATGACCACATAGTTTTCCTTCAGTGCCACACTTGGGACAAAATTAATATTTCATTACCATGTTGTTAATTTTGCCCATGCTTTGTATTGAATGCCATCACCTGTCAGGCCTGCTAGCAGATCTTGAATTAATACTAACTCTTTCTTTTTTTCCCTCCTTTCCCCCCCTTTCTTTCCTCTTCTCCCCCCCGACTCTCTACACTCTTATTATTTTTCCTTTAGTGGGATGCCATCACAGAGATGGATGAGCACAATCGACCCATCCATACGTTCCAGGTTTGCAATGTGATGGAGCCCAACCAAAACAACTGGCTTCGCTCCAACTGGATTTCACGACAGGCAGCCCAAAAGGTCTACGTGGAGCTTCGCTTCACCTTGCGCGACTGTAACTCAATCCCTTGGGTCTCTGGCACCTGCAAGGAGACCTTCAATCTATTCTATCATGAGACGGATGAGGCACACGGTGTCAAATTCAGGCCTGCACAGTACACCAAGATTGACACCATTGCTGCTGATGAGAGCTTCACTCAGATGGATCTTGGAGATCGGATCCTCAAGCTCAATACAGAGGTGCGGGAGGTGGGACCCATAAACAGGAAGGGCTTTTATCTGGCTTTCCAGGACATTGGTGCCTGCATTGCATTAGTGTCTGTGAGGGTTTACTATAAGAAATGTCCATTTACACTGAGGAACCTGGCCTCATTTCCAGACACGGTGCCTCGTGTGGACTCTTCTTCATTGGTGGAAGTGAGGGGGGCTTGTGTTGACCATGCTGAAGAAAGAGACACACCCAAACTGTTCTGTGGAGCTGATGGGGACTGGTTGGTTCCCCTGGGAAGATGTGTCTGTAGCGTTGGGTATGAAGAGATTGATGGTTCCTGTGTTGGTGAGTTTTCCAAGTTTTGTATAATTTAAATTGCTTTTCATTCCTCTCAGTGCAGCATTTTTTTGAACTCAACGAAATTTTTACTCAGCCTTTCCAAAGCTCTAAAAGAAAAATAATTGTTGGTGAAGGTGACACTGCTGTAGGGTTATGAGAGCCCTGCCAGTGAAATGCTTTGCCCATGGGTTATTGTTAGCAGCCTCTAATTGGAAAAAAAAAAAAAAGTTTTGTTTTTTAAGCTGTCTTAATACTAATGTTTTGTTCTTGGTTAGCTTTTACTTAGATGTCCTTAGCAAACCTTGCCTTTAATTAAACCTACCTTTAATGAATAATTTCCAACACTTTTGTTTCTCCAGTGGTCAGAATGATAATAAAACTCAGACTTCACCTGAAGGCAAATGGCAGTGGTAATTTCAATTCATTTTGACCACTCTACCATCAATGTTTATTTACAACATGAAATAATGTAATTGTGAAAAAGGATTTATACAGTCAGGTAATAAGAATATCTACAAGTAGAAATATGCACTATTCTATCTTTTGTGCTATTGTGCTTGCCTCATTTCTACACCATCTGTTTATCAAGATGGTAAGACAGTCAGTGTGATACTAAGTCATATTCCTGTTTGATGTATTTGACATAAGTATTGATGCATCAACCAGTCAGAAAGATAAGCAATATGGACAGATGATGATATGAAACCTGCGGCGCTTCAGTACCATTTACTTCCCATTGTACCATGACATGCAACAACTAGAGAAAGCTTTATATAGTCCCCACAGTCTATGTGCATACTCACATTTCCTGGTTCCTGCTTATTATTATTATTATTATTATTTATTAACCTTCCTATTAACCTTTATTGACCCTCCCTATTCATTTCCACTCATACCCATGCATAATTTTGTGTCCTTTGTCTTACCATTTTACTAGCTGCTAATTCTCTCAGATAACAGATGAGGTGAAGTCACATGAAAGGTTTTAAATGCTTATGAATGTTATTATGGTAGCAGTGAGAGGGCCTGATGCTATCTAAGGCTGTATTTGTGTGTGTATGTGTGTGTGCGTGCATGTGTGTGTCAGAGAGAGAGAGAGTGTCTTTTTCAGCTGCTTAAAACGGCATATTTTTCTGTCAGTCTGTTGTTTTTCTATCAGATGCGTTCTAATTTTAGGGCTTTTTTAAAGCAATATTTGCACATTTCTGGTATTTTTGGCCCTTTGGCTACTGTATAAATTCATATGAAAACATTTTCACAACACTAAACTCTGCAGTAACTTTGGTTTTGTTATATGAAAGATTAGTGAGTAGGCTGTTTATTTTTACACTATTTCTTTTTTCATTTATTTATTGAGAGGTTTATGAAACCAGAGGTATTTTTCTGTGTGTTCTGCTGAAAAGCACATACTTTCCTTACTAGCTGCTAAAATCCAAACATGATAATTTTGCTGTGGTAATGTGTGTCCTTGTAAAATTTATTATAATGAGTGAAGCCTTAGAAGGCAGTCATGAAGTGAAACATCACGCTGTGTCCAGTGTTAAAGCTGGTCCAGGCACCAAAGCTTCACCACAGGATTTTAGGATTGTGTTTTGCATGTGTGTGTCATGGTGCTTTATACATGCAGAGAAACGAACATGTGTCTGTGTGTGTTGTGATGAGTCATGTGTGTAGGAATGTTGTTGTGTATATCTGTATTCTACCACCCGTTGTCTCAGTGGCTACCTTGGTGTGACAGATTACCTCAGCTGGCTTGGTACCAGCTTGATCCTCAGCTCTCTGATATGAGCCTTGGGTTATCACTGACAGCACGGCTCACTGGGAATGCTACCTTCAAGAAGTTCCAATGCGACTTCTTTTCAAACCAAGTAAAGTCCTGATGTCAGGTCAACAGATACACATGTTTATAATCCAAAGGAGTCAGATCTCCAATCTAAAAGGCGTCCTAATGTACTTGTAAGTTACAACTTATCAAAACCATAATATGGGATTTAACTTTATACAGTTAACAAATGACAGAATAAAAGCACTGACTAATATTTATCCTGAGAACTAACAATATACTTCAATATTATGGATGTAGAACACATTTTAATGTAGTAAGTGATTTGAATCACAGTTTAGCAAAACAGAATACACTGGCTCTTAAAAAATCACCCCAGTTTGTGCAATTAGTTTTGTAAAGATCAAGAAAATATGTAAGTTTTATCAGAATGATCAAGATGCATAACATATAGAAATATTGGCACAAATTAGATGTCATTGTGCATTTCTGTTTCCCTCCACAAAATAATCCATCACCAACATCACTAAAGACTACAACCTTTTAAAAACCGCTTTTGAGACATTTTGCTGGTTTTATCCCACCATTCAGAACCAGATGTCCTTGCACAGTTGATTACAATTCATCTTGTGACACAGGTCAGGGAGACTTTCCAGCTGCACTTGCAGCTGCATCATAATCAACAGGCCAGGGGTGAAACTGCAGCTGTGATTAGAGCGTGTCAGTCCTAAAATGATTTCTCCATTCTGCTCCGCTAATATGTGTATGTGTTAATTGAGTGACAAAAAAAAGCTTAGTAGAGTCAGATAAACTTGCCGTTAAAAACTTTTGGAAAAACACATTGAAAAAGACAATTTGTGGTGGAGGCTTCTTCTTTATCTCTTCTTTAAAAGAGTGATGTGGTGCATCCCTGCTGTTTGCCCTATGCCTTTCATCTTTGTTGTATATAATATAATATAAGGGAAAGTACGTATAATTACATCACATATCATTTAGTCTGATTTGAATATAATCTTTGGAAGAACTATATGCCACATAAAACTCACAAGAAGTGGTTAAGCACCTTGGTCATTGAAGAAGACAACTGAGGTGGCAGGCTAAATCAACCAGAACAGATATTTTGGCTCAGTGCCATTTACAAATATAAGCAGACGCAACACTGTCACCTATCAATATCGATGCTGGCCCCTTAAAGCACAATAAATTAAAGTAATTTCCTTCTTCCTCTCCTTATCCTCAAACCCTTGCTCTCAAAGGAGCATATTTCACAGTTGGCTTAAGTCTAGCCCTTTGGGCAATGTGATGGCATTTTACTGCAATGTCAGCCCTGTAATGCAGCTCCTGTTCATTGTTCCAGCATTCAAACAGGCTTAGTTATTAAAAAGCCCCCACATAAAGTGCCACTAGAGTACCTTAGGCATTGAAGGAGAAGGCTGAGGTAGCTGGCTAAAGTAATCTTTCAAGTCTCAGTTTACAACAAATTGCTAGTTTAAATGCTAAAGCTGCCCCCCATGTAGCAGATATGACCGTGTTGGAGAATCTGTGATTCCAGTAGCATTCCATTCATAAGTATTTGAAAAGCACATGATTAATGTCTTTGTCATATCTAGTTGTTTGCTAGTTGTTGCTATAATGCAGAACTAACATTTCACATGCTAAAAGGAAGTCACTTTCATTGAAGTCTAAATGTTATGCAGAGAACTGGAAGATGGAACAAAACTATTCAGTGGAAGAAAGTCTTGCTGTCTTTATCCTGAAAATGAGAAGTTATATTAAAAAACATTATGGAATCTTTTAAATCTATCAGAGTCGTGTGAGATCAGTTGTTCAGTAAAATCTTCTTCAAGTTTTGTATACCGCAGATTACTTTGTATTATTGTTTTTTTCTTTGATAAGCCCTACAACAATAGCATACACAGATATCAAACATCCATCCATCCATGTCTTTCTGCTTGAGCTTAAAGCACATCCCAGCTGCCTTAGGGTGGGAGGCAGGGTACACCTCGAATAGGTCACCAGTCTGTCGCACGGCTAACTCCGGAAACACAAAACCATTCATGCTCACATTCACACCTACATTCAGTTTAGATTTAACCTAACCCCATAAATATCTTTGGACTGTGGGAGGCAGCTGGAGTATCTGACAACCATGTAAACCTTTAGTCATCTCAAAGAAGAGATAAACTGCTCAAGCCTGAATAAATGTTTTTACTCCACTTAGGTAAGAATGAAGGACATGCTCTCCACCCAGCTTAAGTCAAATAATCTTTTTCTTTCATTCAGACTCAGTGGCTTTGGTCACAGCAGTATTTTAATCTCCTGTCCATTACCTGGATGAAGTGCCAGTGTGCTGCAGTAAGACTGAGGTTAATAAACGCCTATAAGCCATATTACTGCTTGCATGTTCTTCCACATATACACTGATAAAAATATACACTGTTCAATTAAAAGGAGATTTTTTTTAATTTTAACATTATATGGACCAAATGAGACGACTCTTTAAATGAAGTATATAAAAAAATTCATAAGCAAGTAGAAGTCACTTTTTTAGAATTTAATTGAAATCTGCTTGGGGATGGGGGAAATGTAGTCCTTGTTTTACAAATCACATCGCTACAATTCATAATTAAAAACTGAAACATTCCTATGTTAACAGTACTTCTGTAAAATGGCCTTGAGCAATAGTTTTTGGTAGTCTTTTAAAGTTCTTCTTTGGACTGCTGACTGGGTTTTCACTCACTTTTGCAGTTACAAGTGTGTCATTAACATTTTGTAAAACAAAACAGAGGTTTTGTCATGGTTAGGAGCTGCGTTTAAGCCACTGGTCTTGGGGATCTTGTCAAGATTGATGTAATTATGGCATATATCCATAGCCATACATATATGTAGAAGTAAGCAATGGTCTTTATACAGTAAACCATAACTTAAATTCATATAGTCGCTCTTTTGGTTGTTGTGGCTTTTAGTTGGCGTGGGAGTAGTTTGGAAGGTAGAGCAGGTCATCTACTCTCCAGAAGGTTAGTGGTGCGATTTCTGTCTCCTCCAGTCTTCAAATATCCTTCGGTAAGATACTGAATCGGAGGGCGTGAATGTTAAACAGAAACTTAATCATAGAAAAAAGTGCTTGTACGAATGGTGTGATTGGGTGAGTGAGGCATGTGCTAAGTTAGAATATAAAAGCACTATATACTGTAAAAACCAGTCCATTTACTATTTACATCTAAGACGATCTATTTATGGGTCTTATTTATACCTTATTTTTTCACTCGATGTAAATATTTAATATGTGTATGTTTGCGTGCATTCAGCATGTCCTTGTTGTGCATTACAAGAGGCTATTATTTAATGATGTATAACATATGTACCCACCTGCTCATTAGCAGTACTCTAGGCAACTAGACTGAATGCAAGAAGAGCACACATACATCTTCTTGGATTAAGAGCTCAGTCTTTCAGTGTCTCTCTTTATCTCTCTCTCCTCCATCTCTCTCTCTCTCACTTTAGCTTTCATCATCTTTCCCTCGCAGTGTAAGACAATCTAGCTGATGCTGTTATCACTCAGTGTTGTACAGCAGGTCATCGTGTGTTTTCGGACTCTGTGTAAGAGCACTCAGCAGTGCTATGAATAATGTAATCACAGGGTGTCTGTGTGGGTTTATTTATATGTTTGCCTGTGTTTTAGGTTGTCATACAGTGCATCTTCCCTCTGATGATTGGGCAAAAGCAAGCTAGGACACAACTGATGTTGTGCAACATACATTTAGAATTACTGAACAGCACATGAACACTCTTTGAAATAAAAATAGCACAACTTACTGTGACAGTTTGTGACCTGACTTTTACTGTTTTATAATCTATTAAATATGAACTAGCCAAGCTTCCTGTCTTTTGTTAAGGTTAATCATCTTGAGACAAGCTCTTTGAATATTGGAGGGTACACACCTCCAGTCTACACGTGTTTTATGTACTTGGAAAAGGCTTGTGTGTGTGTCTAACTGGTGCTTCTGGAGAATGGGTTATTGGGCCTGTAATGTCATTTACTCTCTGTACAACCTCAAATTAGCTAGTCCAGTTCAGTGGTCTCACATCTTTGCTAATGCTGGCTACATCAAGCAGTGATGTCAAGCTTACATTGGGGTTGTTTAAAGCAACATGAAGCCTTTGTTGAAAAAAAGATTTCCTGCCTAAGATTGAGGATGAATTTCTGCCTCAAGTGGACTTCAAGTACCTTTTAAAGTTGATGATTAACTTCAAAGTTAACATTACTAACCTCATAGATTACCACGAGCTGCAGGTAGTTACCAAATAAATAGGATCATGAGCAGAAAATGAGTTCCCTCCAAAGACAGTCTGCCCTTAGAGAAAAGTTAATCAGCTCAGTCGCTGGGTGGTGGTTCAAAGTAGACGTGCTGCTCTGCCACAGTGAAAGCAGTCAGTAGAGATGGTTTGGATATCTGACTGTCAAGCTTTGTTTGCCTAAGAAAGGAAAGCGAGCCTTTATGTTGGCTGGTACAAAGTCCAACGAAACAAGAGTTCACAAATCATGACAAAACACAACAGGAAGACAGCTTGGGAACATGGATGGATGGAGTTTGAGTTCACAAATCCATTGCCCTATTGTTTTAAGAACAAGCTGTTCATACCAAGCACTTGGTATGGTAAACAGTTCCAGGGTGACACTGGCTCTACATCAAGTGTCAGAGGTGGGCTACACTTAAGTAATTGCACAGGTAAAAGGAGCAGCTGTGTTAATGTTAAATGGCATGCTCGTATAAACATCTTGACAAAAGTTTCACCAATAAGACATTTTCAATTACAGCATGAAGACAGTCAGACAACAATTACAGCACATATCCTTCACCCTGTCAGCCCACCAAATGAGATGTCAAACACACATACTCACACAAAAGACACATGCACACACAAATGAGGGCGTGGGTGGAAGGCAAAGACTCACATAATGAATCACATAAAACACACATATAAAAATACAACCCATAGAGCACACCAAACAACAAGTCCAATATGCACTCAAGCATTCACAACAGAGTGTTAATGCAAGCGACAATTTTGCTCTCACAAAACACACACGAGGAGACACACCAGGGGGTTCGAGCTGGCATCAGCAACAGAGCTGTGTACAGACGGGCCACACGGCAGGGAGACACTGTGACATTTCAGAAAAGGATGGTTTTAGTTTAACAAGCATTGCACTTCAGGCTTAATTGGGAGTGTCTGGAATGGGAGAGAGAAAAACAGAGTGTGTGTGTACCCTGGTAGTGGGTCAGAGTCTGTCTGATGAATTTAATCCCACCTCACTGAGCATCAGCGTTGACATGTCATGACCATAGGATGTCATGCCTTCCTTTTTTTTTTTTTTTTAAGAGAGCACAGTTTGACAATTGCATTGTAAGAAAATGGCTTGCAGCAGATATAAGAGACAGAGTCATGATAAAACTCTTAACTCTTAGGCAGCTGTGGATATATTAAAGGCTGGATTTCCTGTTTCTCATTTGTCACAATGAATAGTCCTTTGTTAATCATTTTGACATACTAATCCATTGTCTCCAAAAATGACAAAAAAGAGCATCTTTGATCACTCTGGTTTTATTTGTTTGTTTGTTTTCAATTCACAGTTCTGTTAAATCTACATTTGTTTGAATAGACATCACACAGTACGGGTGAACTTAAATGCCCGGGGTTTTGTTTGTTGTCTACACAGTCATTGTATTAAGCTTTATTTATGCTGCTACCACAAAGGATATAATTGAAATCTCCTTGATGCATTTGGTATGCTAATGTACATTTCCCCCTGAGTTGTCATTAAGCTCAGTGCACCACTAAAAGGCACTGAGGTGGTTTGAATTATGGCCAGTGTAAATTCTTCCTGTCAGGCCACGGCCTCATTGTGTGTCACTACCTGCTGTCACACAACCAGAGAATAATCACTAAGAATCTAAAAAGAATCATTAGACATTTTTCCAAATTAAGCAAAAAGTAAGTGTGATATATTATGTTATATATATATATATATGTGTGTGTGTGTGTGTGTGTGTTATAATAAAATCAATTAATCAATTAACCTAGAAAAGTAGAAATAAGCAGTTGTTCAGTTCTTAACAACAGTATTCAGTTGTTCCAGGAACAAATAAATAAATAAGTAGTGATGATTTGACTGAGTTACTCATTTTGACCATTCAATTGCACTGGAAAATACAATGGTGTTTTTGAATGAATGTTTTCAGCTTGGAGGGCGAAAGAAAATTGCACTTACTAATTCAGTGATTGCTCACTAAAACTGTGTCTTACTTTAGACCTTCACTGTGCAGAATGATGTGGTTGAGGTTAATAAGTTACTGCCAAAGCAGACATACTTGTTTGTTAAGTAAATGGAAATTTGGGGCAAGGTTGCCATCTAAATATTCTCGCTAGAAGATTTAAAAAAAAAAACTGTAGTGAATTACCACTTCATAGAAAATATTCCACAAGACTGAGTAATCTGACTGGCGCTATCATACAGTACTTCATATTCTGTGTGATGCAATTACCTTTTAGGTTTATCTCTTTGAGGTGGTAAGGTCTATATATCCCTGTGACGACCAACTTTTGATAGCCTGTTGTTCTTGTAAGGACATTTTTTTTCCAAGAAATTGTGGATGTGAACTAACGGTTGAAGATGAATAATGTTATATAATAACATGGATCGGTTAAATATAAAGAAAAATTAAGATACTAGAAAAAGTTTGAAGTTTGTTTGTGATCATAATTATCGTTATTATGTTCTTTAAATGATGTGTCCTGTCTGAATATTTAAATCTACTGTGCTAAGAGTTTCGGAGAAAAAACACATGTTGATCGATGAGTGTGTGTTCATATATATGACCATGACTGTGCTTTCTTTATGGTTGTTC
>VOQK01000834.1:52825-66221 GCA_015052645.1 Benitochromis conjunctus | reverse complement strand
CTGGAAGCCACATTGCTTAGACCAACAGCGTCCAGCAGCGGGAGTGACAGCTTTAATTTGGTAGCCAGCGGTCAACATGATTAGCGAACTGCAGGAGGCTTTCACAAAGTGGACCAACTGCCTTTGCTATCCACAGTGTCAGAGGAAAGAAGCATGGGACAAGCAATGAGAAGATTGTTAAGGCAGATAAACCTGAGGCTCTGAAGATCAGGTGCAAAGCCGCATTAAACAAGTATTATTTTTATGACCTCTTATAAATGAAGGTCTCTGTATGAGTGTGTGTGTGTGTGTGTGTGTGTGTGTGTTGTTCTTTCTGTCAATTCTATCAACAACTCACACTTGGTGGGTCTATTGCTGGGAACCCAAGAGAGCTGTCCTCATATTTTGGCTGTAAGTTGTTTTCTCTTAGACTTTCTCAACAGTCAGACATGCAGCCTGTGAACAGGAAAGATAGGCACCGGCATGGGGCCCCAGGCCATTAGGGGACCCCTGAGAGCTGATAAACTTTCCTCCACAGCAGTTTCTCAAAATGTGGCAACCACAGTGACCACAGCCCCCTCCTTCTTAAACAACCAGTGCACTATTTGCAATGACATCTCAGAGGGAAACCTCCTTAAAGGGGCCCCCTACTAGCTACAGCCTGTTCAGTAAGCTGCAGGCTGAGCCCATCTGTGTGTCAGAGTGTTCAGCAGCTCATTCACTGACTGTAGCTCATCCTAAACTCAAACTGGATGTAAACCTATCACTATCGAAGGAGAAGTTGTTTTGGATTCTATCTGTTGTAACTATTCAGTTCCCCAATATGTATGACATTACAGCCATGGTAATATGACTTATAAATGACTTGTTATTTTATCAACGGCTATGCTCCCGGGGTTCATGTTTGGCATTTTTGTTTTGTTATAAGAGCAACACACACTCTATTCCGTGCTTATATTCTTTTTGCAGTACCAATTTGTTGTTTACTCCTCAGGTTTACTATTTATTATCGCACCATGCACACAGAACAAGCCTTGCAAAGTTAAATGTTAGCTGTCAATCAGGATAATGTCACATACCTACAGTTCAAGCTCAGAGTTATTCAGTTATTCATCAGAAACTGTATTAATCTGTGTATTTTACTGACAAACCCCATTCCTCCTGTCACAAATGACTTCAATTACTCACTTACGCTGCAAGTCGGTCCATTCAGAACATGCACTGCATTAAGTTTAAGTGAACTTAGTGGAGAAATGTTTGGGGTTTTGATTTAAGGCATGTTTGTGCATGTACAAATTTACATGCAGAGATATTATACAGATTTCCTTTAACAAGGTGTATGGTATGTCAAGTACAAATGTACACACACACACACACACACAAACCTCTTTTGTTTCATATGCAAGCAGAGGCTCAGCCACTGCTTCATTTTCCAGTTGGCAGGGAGTTGATGTGTTCAGATATGATTTATTGATCATGTTGAGCACATTAGTTTACCCACTGTGTTCAGTTAAAAAGCAATAACACATTTTACACCCTCTGTTCCATGCGAATGCAATAACACTAAACTAATTACGCAAACTGGGGACAACAGTGTGATTTGTAAAAGCCCGCGCTGTGCGCTGACTCTTCAGCGAGATGTTGAGAGTATTGGAAGTAATACAGTAAGATGTGATTAATTCATACACACCTTATCTCTTTCCATTCGTTTTATAAGGAAAAAGAGCCACAGAGATAGTGACTGTGTTTGCAGGCCAGGGCAAGCTATAAAATAGCAAGAAGCGTGCCAATTGTAATTTTCTTGGCTAATTCTGATTTTTTTTTCCAATTCTTATTTTTGTTTCTAAGAACTATAACTGATAGCATTTTTTTTTAAATCAGTTTTTCAATGCACAATAAAATAAATGAGTGAACATCTGCCAAATTTCCTGCAAACTACCGTAAGTTAAAGAAACTAAGCAGATGCAACAGATATATATAATAAAACGAATGTCAAAGCCCACTCACGTCATTATCTAGTATGATTATAATTTCACCAGATAACATGAGATCAACTCTTTTCTCTTTTTCACTCCTCTCATGACTCCTTTGATCCTTTGATCTGAGGGTGTTGGATCCATGGTTTGCTCTCAACTCTAGCTAGCTTTACCTTTAGCCATTTGGCTTTTGTTAGCTTCATTAAACTGTCCACATTCAGCTGACTGAGGATGGTTTACCTGTCTAATAAGTTTGATGAGATGAACATTTTCATAGTGCTCCCTTTGCAGTTTACTTTGGCAAAATTTGTGTTTTCACCTACAGTTAGGAGCCTCCACGCTGACAACATGTTAGCGAGTGGCTGGGAGTGTGCGCATGACAATTTGCCTGTGCCACGTTACTCGTGTTGATCATGTAAGACCGTCTGACTGACTGGTCACTGGTCCACGCAAAGAACACTGGAAATTGGTTGGTTCTGTTCCTTGGGTGGCCTGCCCCTGATAATTATTTACAGCTCACTGCATCTTTAGTAATCACTCTCACCCTGTTTCATTTTTGTATTTAAAACTGTCCTTCAGAAGTTCTTGAAAATCAGTTATAGCATTTTAAAGATAACTGTCAACAATGACAAAAAAGTAAGAATGAATAAGTCACATTTGAGGCTATTTGAAATCAACTGTCTATTAGCCAATTTCTATACAGACATCTATATAGGCACTCTATATTAGATTGTCTTTGTAGAGTTAGACATCATAAGCGAATGCCTTGTGATAGGCAGGTCTGCATAGTAAGTTGAAATCTGTGATGTGTCAGAGTATTGTTCAGTATTGCAATATGCTAGACAGCACAATGTTAACACAACATGTTAACTGTAAACACCCAAAAATTAATCACATGCATGTACCCTGCCGCTTGCACCCCCCAGCGACCTTGATAAGGATAAGTGGAAGAGAATGTATGGATTAATTAAAGTAAACTTGAGAGATTGCTCAGATATTTGCTAATAGCCAAACAGCTATCATGTATGCCTGTCATTTATGATAACTCTTTAAAACTTAAAAAAGAACTGAAGAGAGGTTGTGTTCCTGGCTGAATACACCTGAATACACCTGCGCCGTGTGAAGTTCAGTGTTGTGTGTGTGTATCAGCTGGAGGAGGCGAAGACGGCACTGTGCGCCTCGGTATTCTAAAAAACATTCATGATTATTACCTGGAATATTCAGTCCAGGTATCTTTTGGTTTCTCATGACCCTAGTTTGAGTCCACTGAATAAATAAACAAAATCAAGGGTATATAATTAAAAAAGGGATCAAATCTTTCCATGCTTTGTGTGAATGCACAGGATGTGCAATTTCTTTTTCTTCTTTCTTTGCAGTATTTTGTAAAATGTTTATTGAACGTTTCGTATTGTTAATGACAAATAATAAATATTAGTTGAGAAAATGTGTGTATTTACCCAGTTCATTACATATTCTATGGCCTTTCCACAATTGAATAGGTCAGCACTTCTTATTGCACCATTTTGAAGTGCTAGTATGTTTATGACTTGTCTTCTTATTTAAAAAAAAATAGGAATTAGATGAGGGGAAGTAACAGCTCACCTAGGTTAAGTGAAACCTTGTTTTGTTACTAATAATCTGACCTGATCTTACCTGTATGTGTTAGTCCAAAGACTACACTTCAAACACACACACTCAGGTCTATGTACTTTTGAAGGTGCTGCGTTTTTGCCACTGCTGTACCTCATATTGGGACAGTCAGAATTAATTTTTCCTCATCATATGCTGGTATTGGTCTTTAATAATAATTAAAAAAAAAACATATTAACTCAAATGAAAAGAATACCACAGGATTTGAGGAAATGTAGCATCCATCAGCGTTTTTTCCGTCTACACCATCAGTGGTAATTGATATTTGAGGCCTGGTTTTCTGCCCCAGCCTTCTTTTCTAGAAATGAGCTTTTGGAGCGAAGAGAAAACAGCTGAGGCGGTGGAAATGGAATTGGGTATGTGTCGCTGCATGAGAGAGTGGGATTATCCCAGCATAATGTCAGCCTTATTAAACACTATTACACTCTATAGATCAGGAATATGGAACCTGAGGAATCTGAAAAGGATATACTCCCAGTTCATTTGTGTGTTGAAGTGTGTGCGTGTAGGAGTGTTTGCAGTTGGGATTGTACGTCCATAAATGAGAGCTTTTAATTAAATTGAAGTATTATCCAGTGACTGTGGGTGACCTCTGATACCATGTAACATGGTTTATTATTATCAGCATTAATATCATTATTATCGTTACTGACAAGACAGGGTACACCATAGGCACAGGGTTTGAGCTGTACATATAGAAAACCGAGTACAACTACATTGTTTTGTGATTTCCTGCCAGCACAGCGAATACATCTTGAGTCTATCATGGTAACAAGCAAAATGATTTACAAAACACAAAGAGACTATTCAATGTACCATACGGCTGACCATTCTGGGCTGCATATCAGTTTCACTTTGATTTTCTAATTTATGTATGGCAGGGATTTTACTAGACACGAACAGGCTTTGGTGTAAAAGTTGCTTTAGTTATGATGAGTTGTTGCCTGCCAGCACTACATGCCATCACACTGCGCCAGATCAAAGTAGTTAAAGGCATACTTCTGCTGCTTTTTTGAGTCTTCGCGTGACAGACCAGCTGCTATTCCGCTTGTATTGGATAGAGAGACAGTACTGGATGTTTATCAGAACACGACACATCCAAACAAGGAAGCTTGGGTTTTATTAAAGTTACAGTAAACTTGGTTCAAAATTGCATTCCTTCAAGAGCTGCATATTTACATGAGATCGGTTAGGAAAGCATGCATAGTTTCAGAAAAAAACACGGAACAAGACAAAAACATTAAATAACAACTTAAATTAGCAATTTTTTATTATCTTTCTCTCCCATGTTGCATTAGATAAACACAAAGTGTGGGACTGACGACAAAGCCTTTTGCTGTAGTTTACATTAACATATAGACATGGCACACAGTGATAAGAAACACTAGCACAAATAAATAACACAGCCATAAACCCTAAGCAAGGCAACAAAGAGCACTACAGTGAAGCAGTGCAGATGAGTGATGGGTTATCATTACACGATGGCACAAATACCGTGCTGCCCACAGGTAACTTTTTCTTTGTCACTTGCAGTAATCGTAGGAATATTTACAGTGAATTATTGTCTAATAATTTAGATCTTGGACTTATTATTGTTACAGTAATTAAAACGCCAACTCATATCAGTGTTAGGTCAGGGGCTGTCCATCACGAGGGATGACATTTAACAGGAATGTCCATGTGGAACACTAAAAAAAGTATAATATCTATTTTTTAACTGATTTTTATGGGGATTTGTGTGAATGTGAATGATATAATTTAATCCAAGGTTTAGAAATATGGAAAACATCCATAAAAATGTATTTTCATTTTACTTTGACACAAACTGTATAATTTTATCACAATGTAGTGACATTCTTAAAGGGCAGCTAACGTGACCGTATACAGAATTAACAACTATTAAGCAAAACTGAACATTTTGAGGTATCTTTTAAATATTCCAGTAATGTTATACTAGCTGTTGAGGTCAATATACAAAAACCTAATTTAATCTAATCTGATCTAATCTCTAATCTAACCCTGCTGCTCAGACTAATAGCTGCGCATGATCCCGGGAAGCTCAGCAGGAAGACACCAGGTAGTACGTTGTGTTACGTACTCTAACCAGAGTACGTAACACAGCCATCAGCACCCTCAGTCTCAGATGTCTCACCAGTGTATGGTGTTATTCATTTGAAAATTAAACTCAGCATAAGGGAGTTCAAGTTCAACAGCCATTTCATATTTCATTGTATGAAAGCTAACTGAGCCTTAAAACAGGCTCGGCTGTCGACATGAAACATTTCTAAACGAGACATAAATTGTCAAAGACAAGAAAACACTCTAATCCTTGGTACTGACAGACCCTAGATTATACAAGCATGTGCCAGCGCACTCTGAAGCATGCATGTAAGGTGCGCTATAAATCATATAATATTACTGTGGATAGGACACTTTAACTTGTGTTCCCCATCAAAAAAAACTGTTTGAGTACAAATGAAAATGGTAGCAATATTTAGAAAATGGTTCTAAATTGATATTGATTTTTAGGCAGGTCTTTCCTTACAGGGCAAAAATATGATTCCATTAACACTGTTAACAATAGGACAATTTGAAGGAACTCTGGTCTCCCTTATATAACCCTACTTCAAAGAAACAGGAATTTGTGGATAAATCGTGGCTCAATTTTGCAAAAGGTCTACAGAAAACAGAAAACAAACCCTCACTACAAGCATGTGCCCAAAGCTATTCAATCGCATATTTATTTCTGACTGTTTTTGTAATGCATGCAGGCCCCCTATTTTCTGAGCTTGAGTTCCCTCATTTACTGCAGATGGGAGGCAGTTAGAGGAAAAGTGGAATTAACCCCAACTTTGCCATGTAGCATAAAAATCAAAACCAAGGCTGAAAGCTGTAAACTCCACATCTTCTGAGCTAAACACGCTTTTGCATTTTAAAAAATCGATTTATATCTGTTCATGTCTTTTATTTTCATAGAACACGCAATGTACTGCATGCTGTTTATTCTGAGTGCAAGGAAGGTGATACTGTGCAACAGGGGGAGTAACACACACAGACACACACACACTTCCTTAAAATGTTACTTAGTGAAACTGTTTCTTACTACCAGCTAAACTATCCAATCTGTGACAAAGTAAAACAATTTTGGTGACATAAGTGAGTTTTAAAGTGTGTGTTTGTAAATTTCAGCCAGTGTGTGGGGAGAGTGTGTTGTCCTCAGATCATTAACAAAAGAAGCTGGTGCCCCAATTGTGCTCATTCTTCCCTAATTACTGGCAAATGCTTCCCGCTAGTCCCATGAAGGCACACTCTGTCATCCCAGATGACTGCACTTGGAGTGCTTTCTGTCCTTTGCCAAGCGAGTCCTCTGAAGTTAAAAACTCCTACTGGACTAGAAAGGCTTAGAGTGTACAGAAGCATTTCAACCATGAAGAAAAGCAAAAGCAAGACTTTTTTTTTTTTACTTCATTGCATTACATTACTTATTTACTTTCTAAAGAAAACAATTCATTATACTACTCATTACATTACTTTTGCTTTACTCTGCAACATCGCCTGAAATGTGTTGTCATATAGTTAGCAGTTAACAATACAAATCTCAGGCTTCCAAATAGCTAGTCTTATGTTAGCAGCATCATGCAGCTGTTTCAAAACTGGACACAGTTGCACTTTATCAACTTGTTCTTGTCCACCCATGCAATAAAATAAAAGTTTGTATCCTAACTCCTCAAAAACTGTAGACTGTTCTAACATTTTCCTCCTCTCAGCAACTGAAATCAGCCAATTTTAGCACAAATGCTAAAATATTTTGTATCTGCCCATAACCTACGAGAGCATAATTCGGATCTTAACGTGACTATCATGGTGATTAGTAAATGTGCTATGTTACTGAGCTACCACAAAACATAATTTGGTTACACTAACATGTTACTTTGTAGCACCAACAGTACTTGTAAAGGCTACTGTACATTTTGGTTAAAATTATTTTTGCTACTGCTTTCCTGTAGCATTATTATGAACCGGTTGTGCACAGTAAGTGGTTTGTCTTTTTTATGCTCTCACACATATAAATAGTTCCTTCTAAAGAAAAACAATTCTAGTTACCACGTGTTGTATATAATGCACATGCATAAAAGACATGATTACCTTGTACTTTAATCCAATCCAATTGCTTCAGTGACTTCAGCTGTTGAAAGCAGAGCTTCCAACAAACAAGAATGTCTTTGAATTATATTCAGCAAATATTTATCCTTATTTTTACCACATATATTTTTTTGGAATAATGAATTAAGCGCACATGTATTTCTGTTCCGATCAGTTTCTTTTAGTTTGATTTTTCAGCTTGTAAATGCATGAAGAAAAAAACTGAAGAAATGAAATTCCCAGTGGCGGTAGACACAACATTAAGACAGCTGTTACACTGAAATGTATGCATGTCGAAACACAGTTTGGTTAGTAACCAGGGTTTTTCTAAGGGGAAAGCTTAAATCAAAACGTTTAACTGCACCTCAGATTTCACCGGCTCTCATCAGTTAAACAGCATATGCTGTTTTTTGGATAAGCACATGCTAATATCCACAGCACCTTGTTGAATGGATGCTCTTGGACTGATGCTCCACATGACTTTCAGGGAACAGTTCTAGTATGAAGTTAGGCGTTTTATTGCCCCAGAGAAGTAATCAGTTTTATTTACTGCATTTTAAAGAGTTTCCAATAATCAGTTATCAAAAGTATTAATTGCTGTCTTTCTGCATTCTCAGTATATTCCAGTGACTGTTTTTTTCCCCCATCAATTATGTCATTTGTTTGCAGGCTTGTGCATATTAGCATTGTGTTTACACTCCTTGAAACCTTCTACATACTAGCTAGAAATTTAGCTCACCACTGGGCTGTTCATTGGCCCTAATTCCGAATGTAGTGTTACACATTGCTGCTTATGCACGTCAGTCTAAAACTGTACACTCAGACAAATTATTAACTTTTGAAAATATGTCTCACAGCCTCATAGACACATTACCATAATTGTTATGAAGTGTAACTGTGGCTTTGCATAAAATCCGAAATAATTCTCTCAGTTCTCAAACATTTATTTCCACGACTAAATCCAAGTCTTCCCACGCCAGGATGCCAAAGAAGAAAACTTCCTCTACCAGAGATAATTGTTAGACAGGCAATGCTTTTTCCCCACTTCTCCTTTTGTTTTGGCAATGTGAGTGTCATTTTGGAAAATGTCAATTTTCTTCATCGGTACCATGCACCCATAGCAAGACGGTCTATTCTGCATGTGTCGACATCAGTGCAGATGTTTTACAAAAGCTTCTGCCAACACCTGCTTTCTGTTATGTCGCTATCATTTCATTTTTTTATGGAAAAAAAACTTAAAAAGATGTTTTTTTTTGTTTTTTGTTTTTTCTTACTTTGTTAAGAAAAAAATTCTGTCAACAGTAACTTCTCTTTAAGTGCCATATGTCCATAAAAACAGCTCAAAAGCTCCATCACAGAGGGAGGGGGGAAAGTGCAACAGCTCTTTATGTGTTTACAATCTCCATGCGTATGCTTGTGTTATACAGTACATGTAAAATATCTTACGCACACACATCGCATCCTCTGGCTGTTAGAGTAAGATTTTTAAAGGAAAACGAAAAGCGATAGAGGGAGAGAGGGAGAGTAACCCCAAAGGCATTTAAATTGACTGATCCATTTTAATTTCACTCCAGCTCCATTATGTTGTTGTTGATGTTACTAAAGGACTGCCATGTCATTATCTCCCTCTTTTGTTTGTGCTGTTTTTGAGAAGACATTGCCGTTGTTTATTTTCCACAAGAAGGCCTTTATGCTAATGCGACCTCTGCTAAAGAGGATTTGCTGTCGATTTAACAGCGTGTTAAAGGCACAATCAGCATCAATCATGCGGAAGGAAGGGAGCGAGGGAAAAGTTTGGGGCTAAGTCATGCTAATCTTCATAACACCTTATAATAAATTCATTAGACCGCCACGCATACTCACGTTGACACTCATTCGCTCGTTTTTATGAAATTAAAGTAATTAAGAGTGAAAACAGTGGTCTGAAACTGAGGGCGTTAGAGGAAGTAACAAAGTGTTGTACCAGAGCGTAGCTGTAAATATTTCCAAAACACAAGACCGTTTCTTTGTTTTGTAGGCAATACTAATCACTTTTGTCGATCAGATATTAATGTTGTTCAGTTGACTTTCAGTTAGAAAGACTTTTCTGCACATATTCCAGTCCCACTCCCCACGTTTCAATAATAGACTCTGGATGCTATGATCTGCTGTCTGTGGGGTTTTTTTCTCTACGTCAGCATGGTCGTACTTATTCTAATTCTTCCTGCGAATGATTTAACTGATTGTTCAGCTCAAAAGTTTTACAATGCAAAAACCTTCTCACTCATGTGTGAATGCAAACTACAGTATTGCACAATTACAAGTCTTGAGGCACCCCTCAATTTTTTACATTTTGGTAAATAGATGCGCCAGTTTAATGAAACATGCAGACATAAACGGGTTTATTATATAAGGCAAAAACAATTGTACAATTTTAAAAAGCTTGAAAGTCATTATTTGCTATGGCCACTTTTATTTCTCAACTGGCTGCCTTTTGTTCGGTTCTTTGTCAAGATGATCCCACACTGCTTCAATAATGTCGAGGTCCGGGCTTTGGAGAGGCCAGTACATGACTGATCATGTTCCATTGTGTTTTTCTATCCAAGTATGCTTTTACTGCATTGGCAGTGTGTTTAGGATCATTGTAATGCTGAAAAATGAAGCTGTTGCCAATCACATACTTTCCAGATGGTATTAAGTCTGATGGTACTTTTCTGCATTGACGATTCCATCAGTTTGATAAAACCCCACTTCTGGCTGATATGCGGCCCCAAACCATGACAGAACCTCTACAATGCTTTAGGGGTTTGTGTGTACACCGTCACCGTCGTGCTTCTCTCCTGATTGCCTCTGTACATATTGACGCTCATTTGAAACAAAAATGTCAACTTTTGGATTCATCACTCCAAAACGCCTTTTACAACTAATTTTCAGTCTAGTATCTTTCAGGTCCTGTGTTGGATTTTTTCCTATTTCTTAAGGACATGACCTTCAGACATATTGCACATTGCACAATAAATGCTAAATTCCCTGTTATGTGTAGACAAAAAAAAATCGAAGTTGGATGTGTTTCTTTCGCTCAAATAATTTATTGCGTGTTAAGTGACTTAACAAACAAGCAACAAAAAAAAGCCTTCCTCTGAAACTGGATAGGTACAAAGACTGGACTGAAAACATGTGAAAGAGAGCTCATGTCCAAAGAAAAAGTTTGAAAGAACTTCAGAAAGAACTTTTGATTAAGATCACTTTTAAATAATACTGGATACTTGAAAGCAGAATATAAAGAAATGAGAGGTGGCACAAGACTTTTGCACAGTACCGTATTATGATAAGGTTCTTATATATTTTTACTGAAAAATAAGCAGGGAAAGGAATACAGTTTCTTTTTGGTGTTTGGTTTTGTTAGTTATTTTGTTTAGTTTTTTTCATTTGTGTCCTCTAAATATCATAATGCTGTAAGTCTGTTGGCCAGTAATAAAAGATTACTGAGCGTGGACGGCTCTTCTGGAGATAATAATAACATGTCACATAAATCTGCTCAGAAACTCACACTTTATTCTTGTCGAAGAGAATTTCAAACCTGGTAATAGGACTGAATAATAGCCTTATATAACTATTCATTTTACAGAGAGAAAGAATATTACAGTCCCATCGAAAAAAAATCCCATTATTAACCCTAAACTTCTGATACTTGTTGAGGCACTTGTTGTGCCCTCGCTGGTGTAGACCCTCTGGGAGGACAAAAAGCCCAATAGAAGACTTACTGCTGTGATCATGCATTAGAGATATTCTAATACAAGTCACTGATGTGTCACTCCAAGTCACAGCAGTGTCTCGGTTGTCTAATTAATGCAGTAAAAACAAGGCCCTAACAGTTCACCCCAAAGCCTCTTCCAGTCAGCACTTTGCCTCTAAGATACAATTTAGAGAGAAACTGCTCTCACTCAGCGTTAACGGATGTCTTTGGAAAGCTTTACTACTCTGTTAGTTCATTTGGCACAACACTCTGTCTGTGCTGCTATAAACATTGCTATAAAGGGATCAGTGAGGCTGACCTCTATAAAGTTCATAAAAAGATCAGTGTCACTGATATCGTCACAGATATATAAGGAATAGGAACCCCTGAATGAGCCCATCCAGCACCGTCTGGCTGTTACTCCCTTGCCTTTTTGTGTTTGCATCAACTCATTGTGGGGTTGATAATCAGCTTTTCTCCATCTCTTAGTGTTTCATTCTAGCCTTTATCTATCTTAGAAATGCACGTCAGCAATGCATTTTACTCAGCTGGATGTTGATAAAGGGTACATTATAACTTAATAAGATTTTAGCAGCACGGTGGCATGGTGGTTTAAGCTTCCTCCCACAGTCCAAAAACATACAATTAGTGGGGTTCAATTAATTGGTGATTCTAAATTGCCCACAGTCGTGAATGTGAATGACTGTCTGTTTCTCAGTGTACCTGCCTCTTGCCTTTTGGTAGCTGGGATGCATTAGAAGCACATGCAATGAGGCGTGGGGTAAAGAGTTATATAAAAGTGAGAAACTTGTGAAATAAGTAAGTCATATATAAGTCATAATAACTTTATGAAATAAGTCTTGCTGATTCAAATCTTTGACAGAGTTTCTAATATCTGCCAGTATATCTGTATCTGCGTGTGTGCTGACAGAAGAAGGGAGAACTAGGTGTAATTATTCCTGCTAACTGTATTGCTTTTTTTTCTGTCTTGTTACCTTTATTACCTGATCTGTAAAAAGGAATCTTTCTTTATATTTTGTAATGAATTAAGCCCATATATGTACAAAAGATTACATTCACTCAGTTATAGAGAATACATGAAAGAATACTGAATGATGCTTTTTTGTGTGGGTGGGTGGAGAATGACTGACAGCTGGCCTTTGCCTCATTGCAAAAGAAAAAAAACAAGAAGGACTGACAGCAGCTGGCCTAAAAACAAGAAGTGGCTGAAATGGCATTTTGCAAACAGGTCATCATAATTTGAGCACTATGTTGAAATGTCACATAAATAGATAGAAATATAAAGTCAGATCACATGTACTCGACAAACGCATACTATATACTTACAGATATTTTTAGTACCTGGTCTGAGTGTTGCATCTGCCAACCTATTGATGGCAATAATAACTAATGATGATGATTATCAAAGAAAGAAGGAATTTTCACAAAGAGGCTTGCTTCTTTCTTTATTAAGGCCTTTGTCATCAGACAGTCCACACAGGCGCCTAATGTCTGCCATGGAGACTTGATACATTAAAATGCATCAACTACTCATACAACGCAGTCATCAGATTTCAAAGAAGTTTAACATATTACTACTGGGCCATGGTGTCTCCAGCTGTCTGTGTCTGTGTCCGAAACAGAGTATAATCAAGCACTGTGTTCTCAGCACTTAAACGGAGGTGTGTTTGGGAGGCCTGCTAGTCCTCAACTACAAATCATAACACTCACTGCTTCAGCTAATGAAGAGAGTAAGTCTGATGAATAAGAGAGACTGACTAAAGCTGAGAAGAGGGCTTTTCATATTATAGTGTTTGAGAGTGTTGTTCTTGATTACATGTGAAACTATTAGACGTGGGCTTCAGAGTGCCACTGCTGCTGCTTTTTTTAGGGGGAGCTGAAGAAGAGGTGTGACTTTTCATCATCTGTAGTG
>VOQK01000834.1:35251-48889 GCA_015052645.1 Benitochromis conjunctus | reverse complement strand
TCCCTGTGTGCGTGTTAACCTCTTTGTCCCTGTCCTAATTGTCCACATTTGATCAGCACAGTTGTGGTTTCAGGCATTTCCTTGCCCTCCCTACAGCTCCATTTATCACAAGCAGCAATGGAGAGACACAGAGGCTCTCAGTGCTTCAAGGTGAATCCCTTCAAATGGCTCACATTATGTTACCTTGTTAAATCAATGTGAAAACTAGCAGCAACGGAAGTCTCTCCAGACAAGAGTTTGTGTGTTTCTTTGACATGGAAGTGCTTTGGAGATTGGAAAAACTACTATTAAAAGAAAGCTTTAGTGAATCCCTCAGGGCTCAGACTCTCATAAGCCTTTCTATTTCAGCTAGTTGCCTGTGATTTTAAATATTAAAGAAGGGAAGTAACTGCATTGTTTAATTTTTACTACTACATTTATTTAGACTTAAGGTCTTTACTATCAATCTAACCTATGCTGGGGGTTTCAAATCCTTCAATTTATTTTAGAAAATGTATTTTTAAAAAGAAAGATTCAGTTTTCTTGCTCCTGTAGCATGAAAATGAGAATTTTTTTGAGCTTCTGGAATAAGTCCAGAAGCTCAGAGCAGACTCGTTTTACAGCAACTGTGTGTTTCAGGAAAAGGTACAGCAAATCACAGCTTTGAGCCACATCCACACAGCACATGTCTGATCTAACAGATATGTTCCTTTTTTATTAATCCACATCCCAAACTACTCAGCCCCTAAATGCAAGCCATATTTTATTTATATTCTTCAAGTCTTTCCCTGCATTTTACAAGCATAACTACGACATTTCAGCAAGACGCTTAATTAACTCTAAGTGCTTCCAGAATAGCTTAATATGACGCAAAACTATGTCATTTTATTTTGAAAAGACTGTTCGTTTCACTCCGTTGAGTTTTCCCGACAGACTTTGGTTCATTTCCCACTTCTGTGATTACGTGCTCCGCTCCGATTATTCTCACCTGTGTTCAATCATCCAATCAATCATCACTGTGAGTATGTACACCCCCCTGCTTCGCTTTGTTCCTTAACAGATTGGCTTTTTACTCACAGCAGTTAAGCTTTCAAGTCATTCCTGTTGTACTTCTTGTTTGGATGTTTTTTTATTAGTTTCCTCATGTGTCACCTCTCGCCTGTTTTTTTTACCTCCCTCATACCTGAAATGTTTGGCATGCTCACTGACCTCCTGTGAATGACTTCTTGCCTGGTTAGTTTGTCTTTTTTTGGGGAGGGTTACATATCTCTGGTGTGCAGTTCTGTGTTGCATTTTAAAAAGGTTGCTTGTTGGTTTAAATAAGTGGCTGATCAAATAATAACACATAATTCGTCTGCTCAGTCGGTGCTTATGATATTCTAAATATTTCTTTTTCACTGCATCAGACATTTTGAATTGTCATGTAGGAAAAAACACTAATGTCACTGCCGACTTAGTTATGACTCTTTTCTATTGAAAGTTCTGAGTAAGCCCTGACAATGCCAACGTGAGCCAGCATTAAAGTGAAAACGGCTAAATGGAGTTCAGGTATTCAGTAATTATATTATTTAAACCCCATAACAGTGGCATGTCAAAATGTCTTCTGTCAAAAAAGACCTACTGTACATGATTTCTTACAATCATCATAATCGTTTGAAAATTGTTCAAGGCAACATTAAGTGGAGTAAAAGATTTATCAGTAGATTTGCTGCATTGTACTTTATACTGCTTAGTGTGCTGTGGTATAAGGAACCGTATTTATTTGGCAATGGAAACAAAATTCCTTATGTCTTTCAGAGAAGCCTTAGCAAGTCAGATGAGTTAGAATAAAGAACAACAAAGCCCATATATGAAGACGCACTGCACTTTGAACCAGTGGACTGAGCTTCTTGATCCACGTGAAACCAAAAGTCAGAGCTGACCTATTAATCGGTGTTGTTTGTTTTCTTTTCACTTTTGTGTGTGCATTTATTTATGTTTTAACCGATGTACTTAAGTTTAAGAAGAGATTGTGGTTTGAATTTAATATAAGACAATTTTGCAAGACCCTAGTCCACAAAAGACACCAGATGTGAAAACTGCAGAGGTAAACTGCTCCCTTGTGTTGTGTCTTCACAAGTTAAGCCAATGCTTAACAAAAATATTAACAGTTGTTGCATTGTGTTGCGTCCATGGTTTTTGTTTTTTTTTTGTGGCTAAATGTGTAGAAAATGTTATGCACAAATATCACACATCCATTGGTTTTAGTACAACTGTGCTTCCTTTCTAGCTTCAAGACATTTCTGTGTTTTGGTTGAAGCCGCTGGAAATTTCGAAAGTAAACAGCCGTGAGTTATGTGACAGGTGGTGCAAGTGAATATTTTCCCTCCAAGAGCTATTGTTTCATCACCTTTCCCTAAGCTTGAATTATTTATTGGGAATTAAATGCTGGCAATAAAACTCAAGTTGGTATTATGTTTTGATAATCAATACCCTCGGTTTTAATCCATTTTTGTTATGCAGAAAAGGAAACAAAAACGTGGGAATTTTTGTATTGCGAGTGTTGTCAAAGTTAGAGAAGATTGCAATGTGTCTTTGTGTGTCTTTGTTTTCATGGAAAATAAAAAACAAATCATACTTTTTAATACTTTGAGTAAATATTCCTAAACCCAAAGCAGATGGTCTCCCTGTTTCACTGTTTAAATAGAAAACATGAGTTTCATGAATCTATTTAAAGTCTGAATTTCTGATGGATTGCAGCATAAACTGTGTCCCTTCAGGGCCTCTTTCTTTGCATAATATTATCAGGCTATGTGATGTTTGCATGAAATATTTCTACCTGTACATCCATAAGAAGGACTGGCTTTGCACTTACAGACTGCCACATTGTCTGTCTGTCATCCTCAGCATGTCATCCAGGCTTCTACAAGGCATATGCTGGAAACATCAAATGTTCAAAGTGCCCGCCGCATAGTTTCAGCTATGGAGAAGCATCTGCTATCTGCCGCTGCGAGAAAGGTTTCTTCAGGGCTGAGAAAGATCCTCCTACTATGGCTTGTACACGTGAGTATGCCGGAAAAAAGGGCTTGAAGCACGATCTTCACACCGTGTGCTTTGACAATCAGATTCACACCTTCCATCTTTAACTTCACAGGCAGATGGCACAAATGTTTATGAGTTAGAAACGAAAATATAAAGTGCATTCCGGTGAATTTATTAATAGAACAATGATAACATTAAAGACATGAGCTCACTTTACTGCACAACACATTTTAGGCTTTCATCTAGAAAGATGGGTGTGATGAAAATCAACCCACCGTATAAAAGATGCGGCCACAGAAATTTGGATGTGTGCAGGTACACAAACTACATCATGTGGCTGAAGGGCAGCCTGGTTTATACACAATCTGATGATGCCAGGGTAATGTTAGAATGACTAGTATATACATAATGCTACAGCATTGTTTGACGTTCATACAGTATACTTAATCATGTTGGAAAAACTGGTAAAACGAGTAATTTTCTCCCATTGGTAGGAGGTTGCCAGGCATGCATGGTTCAGCTTTTTTGGACATAAATTAGATGTTATTGTTATAAAATTAAAATGATAGGTTGCTTTTATAATGTGTGGTAGGTGCATAAACGCCAGGTAGATGGGTACAGGTAATTTGAGCCTGTTGCTAGGTGATTACCAGGCAGTATGATGGCATCATACTATATTATGTATAATCCAAGGTTTGTATAATTCAACCTTTCTTATTATATAAATTAGATATTAATTTTGTGAAATAAAAATAATATAATGCTTTTATGTGGTGTTGTAAGTTCATAAATCCTAAAAAAGGGTCATTTCAGTGCATTGTCAGGTGGGTGCTAGGGAACATGATTGCATCATAATTTCTGTTATAGATAAGAACCTTTGGATGTACCTGTGTGCCAAGTTTAGTTGCTCAACTCCTGATGGTGTAGTAGAAGTTCTTGGACAAAGAAATAAACACACAGGCAGAGCTTTTGTATGGCAAATTTTTAAAAAGAAAAAGGAGGTACTCCTTAAGTTGGGTTTGTAGCTTGTCCAGAATCAAACCCAAGATCTTTTGCATGCCGCTGAAATGGTGCTAATCACTACAGCATGAATCTATTTCATCTAGTATAATAAGAAAAATGTAACTTGTCACAGTTGTGAGCTGCTGAAAACATGCTAAAAAAGTGTGCCATAGCACACTGGCTAAAGGCATTACCTCTTACCTTGGACATGAGTCATTAGACATAATAGCCACATGTATAACTGCAGTGATGTTAGTCAACCTTTTTGATGTGATCAGACTTATGGGAGAACTGACAGCTGCAATCACCATCATCATAAATAAGGAGATCGGAATAGTCATGTTGTGATTTGGTCTGATTAAACTGGAATCAATTCTTTGTACATTCACATTAAATATTTCTATACTTGTGTATGCCAGACAGTCTGGTAAGTTATTACTTTGTCTATAGAGCGGGTGGATTACGCCAGTGTTCTCAGAGAATTTGCTGTGGCCGTAAATCCAGTCTCGTCTTTAGGACTTATCTGGTGTGAAACGGAACATTAGAGAGTCTCTGGATGAATTACATGGCTTTTGTTCAGCTGCCTCGTCTTCATTGATGATTCACTGACTGTCATTACGACTTCATATTTGCATTAAATTACAGTTTAACCGGACTAATTCTCCTTTAATTAAAAAGCCATTTAGCTGTCACTGAGATAGACGGGGGCCACGTCTGAGAGCTCTCCAGGGTGGAAGAGTGTATTTGTCTTTTACAGAAAGACAAAGCCAAGTCATTGTGGAGATGCTGTTAGTTTAGATTGGCATGCAGGATGCAATATTTACAGGGGAAATCCTCAAAAAGGCTTTTCAGCTCTTCCTTTGATGTTTTTATGTCAAAATTTTGGCCCAGATGATCGAATGTACACATTTAAACCTGAAAGCGTTTCAGTCTGGGGTCTTTTATTTGTCTGACAACTACTTGAAAACTTAGACGTGAACGGTATTTTTGGTATTTAGTATTGGTATTAAGTCCTAAAAGCACGAGCTAATCAAACAAATGATATGATCTAGCTTCTTAAACTCTTTACCTCCAGCATATGAACACATGACCATATTTGAGGCCATATTTGTATTTAGATCATTTATTGAATACATTGACAAGAGGTAAGTTTAATTTGCTTGAAAACAAAAAAACATTGTAAAATGTTACCTTACTACTACACTTACTAAAGACAAGTAGACACCTTCCTCAGTATACAGCGTTGTAATTTAGTGCCTTGTTCAATGGCTTGTCAACAGTTGTTAATTTGTTTTTAACAGTATCTCCACTCCAAGTACAAACAGCGTAAAAGGGACTTGTGTGGGTGTGACAAACTTGCAAACTAAGAGGAGTAGGCTGGTGTACCACATCTACTTTTACAATCTGTGAGCAGTGTTTACTCACATAATGCATTTTAATCAGGGGCGTGTAGGCCAAAACATAAACTGTTTGCTTGACGTTGAAGACAATAGAGATTAAAGACCGAGAGCCTTAGAGGAAGACAACGTTAGCGAGGAAGAAAGAGAAGATAGAACAGGAGGGGAGATAAAGGAGAAGGAAAAGTGTACAGGCTGGATGGAGTAGACAGTGAAGAGAGAAGGGAAGGAGGTGGTGATACCAATCTCCCCCTAGAATAGGAGTTGATTGATGGCAGTGGGGTTGCTCTGCAGGAGTGGAGGTGGGTGGATTCTCCTCGATGGAGAGAATAGAGAAGGTGAGATAATGGCCGATAGAGGCAGAGAGAGATAAAGGGAGAGAATGGACACACGCTGACAGAAGTGGAGGAGCAGTAGGAGGAGCTTTCCTGTCTGCTGAGATTTTAGCAACGGTGGGGAGAGAGGGATGGTGGAAGAGAGGGAAACATCCCATTGTCCTGGCAGACAGTGAGCTTGGCAGGACGGGAGTGTTCAAATCCCCCAGGCCTTTTAACTCCACCCTGTTGACAGCTGGCTGCCTGCTATTGCACAATGCTTTCCCTGACACACAAACACGCGCATCCAGGGAGCACAAGACCTCAGCAAAGTGAAATGTGAGAGAGGTAGTTAGGCTGTTTACTTCACAGGTGAGGACTGCATTATAAGAGTCAGTACAGCAGGACGTTAAGGTGTGTGTGTGTGTGTGTGTGTGTGTGCGCGCGTGCGTGCGTGCGTGTGTGAAATATTTTTGAAATAGAAAAACATTTAGTGTTAAGTTTTTTTGACGAAACTGTAGTTGACGCAAATGCAAAATACTCAGCTTAATGCTCAGGTTTGTTTTATCTGCAGAGGTGGATGCTGGAGTTTCAGAGAGTGGCGGGCGGAGTCAAAGCTGTGAATAGATTGTAAAAGATCGGGGTTAACTGGTAGCTGGTTGGCACATACTGGAGGTTGGGAGAACAAAGACAACGTGTAATTAGTTCACTGGAGTTTCAACAAGGAGTCTGAATGCCACCTACTGCAGTAATTTCTTTGACATTTTGGCAAGGGATGGATGATAAGTGTGTATATATACTGTAGGTGGTTGATTGAATAATGACACACATGTGTATCATCTGTCTCGATGGAAAGCAATGCCTCCAGGGATTCACATGGAGACAAGACGTACACAAACAGAGGGACAGAAAAAAAGGAAAGGGAGTGGGGGAAACACAAGGCAATAGAAAGCCAGTACTAATAGCATGAGAGGAGTATGACATTCAGAGCATTCTTTCACCTGCTTTTGACCTCAGATGGCAATTTTGGGTGGCGTTTCTTATACAGGTAGTGGAAGACATTCTAACACTGGTGTGCACAACTTACATTTGGTTCTTACTTTCCAAATAGTGCAATACGCGGCTTAGCTACTCGGAAGGACTGCATGATTGAATTAAGTATTTCCAAATTCAGACACATAATAAGATTTAGGTGATTGCACCTGCAGCATCATTGTTAAACATAGCACCATATCAGGACTGGTGATAGAATGCATTCTCTAGTGTCTAGACTGCAGCTGATGGAAACTCCGTTTGCCTGTGTAACTTGGTAGGGTGGTGTGAAATTGTGTGACTATGGGTCTGAAACACAAAATGATAGAATTGCAGTTATCTTAGCAACAGTTGTTCCAAAAAATGTAATTAAAGGAAAGCATGCTGAAAAGCATTTGGCAGAAACAGTGATATTAGAATAGTTTATGTCCATACATACACAAACTGATGGGCACTTAAGCCCTTTATTTAATAAATGTGATTATATATCTGAATTTCTAAGACTTATGATGGTAGGTCATTAGATAAGCTTTTACTCTACGGCAGCAATCTTAACTTTAATAAATGATTCATTATAATGATAGCTGCTCGCTATATGTAAAGATAAGATAAACCTTAAGTTTGGGAGCATGTGGGAATCCCAAAACAGTAACAAAGCACTATTTCTCAGTGAATCAAAACGGGTTGTTTGTATACCTTTATATCTGTAATAGTTGAAAGGTACAGACATGCTGCTGTAGACCAACAGTGAATTTTGTTATTTCATTTAATCTTGATATATTAAACTGTGGGATGTTGTAGTTCAACACAGCAAATCAGCTAAACATATCTTGTTTGTGCTTTCTACTAATAATGATGTGGAAAAATGTGGTAACAGTCAGGTAATAAGGTGGAAACAAGAAGTTATTATTATGGAAATGGCAAGTTATTACCAGCTTAATATCAAATAAAAACTAAGTATTATCTACATACATACATCTTAATAAATATAATCTATGCATTTGGGTATAATACTGCAAAATCTGGGTATAACAATGAGGAACAAAAAATATATGCCTATGCATTTACATTTTTATATACTGACTTGTGGTAGTAACCACTTGACAATAAGGTAATCTTAGCTGAATCTTTAACATATTAATCCAACCCTATGCCTTCAGCATTCCACTCCGTTTATAGGTAACAATATAAATCCTGTATTTAATGCTGTGAATTATTAACCTTAACCACCTAATGAACTTTTTTTGTAGTCTAAGGAGCTTGGAAAGAAATCGACTGGACTTCTTTAAGTTGTCTTCTTTCAGAAGTCCAGTCACTTTTCTTTCCAAGCTCCTTAGACTACCATGACCTGGATGACTATGAACCTACACTTAGGTAGCTTAGATAACTTTCCTTGTAATAACCTGAAATCAGGCCTGCAAAATGCAAAACTCCCTCTACCTCTAATTCCAAACTTCAAGTTAGGCGAGGATCACCTGGAAACATCTGTGGTTAAATACCTGCTTGTTTCCACCTTATTATGCTGCTTTTACAACAGTATTACTAAACTATAATAGAAAGTGCTACCCATTATGCTTTTGAAATATAATTTTCAATTCTTATTTATCAATTTATCAATTATTGCTGTTTTATAGGCCCCCCATCTCCTCCACGAAATGTGATGTTTAACCTGAACGACACCTGCCTGCTGCTGGAGTGGTCGCCCCCCAGCGACACAGGAGGTCGCAGGGACCTAACTTACAACGTCCAGTGTAAACGCTGTGGCCCTGAGCCCAACCACTGCCAGCTGTGTGAAGACGAGCTCCGCTTTTTGCCGGGACCGTTGGGGCTGACCAACGCCACTGTCACTGTCGTGGATTTTTCCGCACACGCCAACTACACCTTTGAGATCGAGTCGCTTAACGGTGTGTCAGACATGAGTTCGTTCCCTCGACAGGTGGCCATCATCACCGTCAGCACTGATCAGGGTGGTGAGTGTTGTTATTTTTGTTGTCTGTATCGTGTCATTTGCTCAAGCACGAATTCTATAAAATGTAGGATTCTGCTTTGCTGGTTAACAAATACATAAAAATAACTAAAATAAATGTAATCTTTCCTAATATACCTAATCATATCACCAGAAAAAGTTTATGATACCTGATAACTTCACCTCGAGTTGTTCCCAGATACATTGTGCAGGACTCTGTGTATGTGTAAGATTATACATATAAATGAAATCTGCAATGATAATCTAATTAGCTATAAATGAATCCCCTCCTCTGTGAAGCTTTATGTGGTTAGAAATGTATTGGTTCTCTCCAGCATCATGCTACATATGTTAACTCAAAGATTAACCTGATTGTGGTGAAATTTTATGGTAGTTAGACTATGAGTAAGTGAAAAACTCATTAGTTTTTGGCAGAAGTATAATCACCATAAGACAATAATATTTCATGTTTCTTTTCATAACTTGTGACGCCCAGAGGATTTGTTCATTTAACAAGTATTTATGGAACTGTGAGCAGATCGTCCTGTTTTTAAAGGTACTCTGTGACCTTTACCAGAATTATAAAGCAATACTGTTATGAGTGCTTTGCTGTTCATAAATCCACATGACTGTGTGGTAGTGCCTGCCAATGGCTTCTTGCCATCTTATCCTACTTAACAGTGGAAGTGATGTACCAAACATGTATCAATATGCCAACAAAGGCAGGAAAGAAGGAAATTAGCTTTGGAAATGTGTTCATATTGTAATATAAACAGCTTTTTGTTTGTTTACTCTTCATGGCTCTTTTCTTTCAACCCTTGTGCAAATGTCACCAGTGTTTTTTCCAGCAATGAATTTTCATTATTTTAAGGTTATTCCTATTGTTATTTGTAAATCTTCAATACTGAGTACTGTATGTGATTGAACGTGAGTCATATTTCAGAGAAACATCTACTTACAATTTGATGGCATTTCATTTATAGAAGGTAAAAATCGTTTAACATGGGGCAAAATCACTGGTTATGACTATTCCTCACAGAGTTTCTCACTCCATCGTTGAGCTTTGAGATTTTGTCGCAGAACAAAATCTGAAAAATTATATATGCCAATCAGAATGATTATGTACTGGGGAGCTGTGATCAAGAAAGTTTGTTCTGAGTACACAGCTTTAGCACAGTCATTAGTTTATTGTGTTATTGGGGCCTTGTTAAAGTTAATATTAAATACTTTGATCATTTGTTGCTTTTTGATGCAGTTAGTAAAGAAAGACAGGCCTGGCGTTAGGACAGTAAGGTAGTTGTCCCTCTAATATTTATAGGTTTGCACCCTCCAACACTGCTGTAAATGATGGCAGGGGTTCAAGTTGTTGTTGTATTTACCTATTTGCCCCAAATAAAGGGTCTGGAAGTCCCATTATACCTTTGGGACATCCTCTGGTGTATAGCGTGTTTATGCTTTTAATTTTTGATTTGCAAACACCGTTTTCTGTTTTCCACCTCCTCCCCTGACTATTTCCCCCACCCCCTTCTTTTTTTCTTGATGGTTGTTTCGTCCCCCTCCTCCTCTCCCTCCGGTTTCCTATATTCAAGCATGCTTGTTTTTTGCTTCTTTGTTCTCTCCTCTTTCTTTCTCTCCTTCCCTCCTTTCTGCCGCTGCTAAGGGAGGCTGGGAGAAATACATTTTCTCATAGAGCCAAAACACATTAAATGCATTATTCTGTGTCACTGGGGACAACTCTATCCTTTACCGGCACCTCAATGTTACACGCAGCCTTTTTATTTCATTAAGATGCCCAGTTTAGCACATAGTTGTGGCAGGTCCCTGGGCTGTGCACAAGACCTATTTCAACACTAACGTACACAGCTGCAGCTATTTAAAATGCTCAAGGGAAAAGGTAGATTTATGGCCCTCGGCCACTGATAAGCAGAGTGATGATGTATTTTACCACTATCTCCTTGACAGAAACTAGAGTTTGGTCAGTGAGTCAATAGTCTGTGTCATTTATTTTAATGGTAATCATGGTAGGTTACTGATTACATTGCTAGTTGTAGTTTTAATACCACAGTGTGCCATCCAACCCACGGATGCCGCAGGTGTCAAGTTATCAGTAACATCAAGTAACAAGATTTGGACAAATCTTTGCAACTTTTTGTATATCAGCTCATCTTTTAGCTCAGTACTATTCTGAGATTTATTACTAAAGTAATAAATCTCAGGTTTACATGACTACCTACCAGTGCTGGAGATGGAGTAGTGTTTTCATAATGTTGATTTTCCCTCTGTCCTTGCGACTGTTGGACAAGCTTGTTTAGACCCACTGGAAAAAAGTGTACTCAGTATCGTATGTACATAAACTGTTTCCCCACATGCCAAAGAATACAACAGACTGCTTTGGGATTCAGCTGGTTTGTTCTTGTATTAGTGTCACATTCAGTGTGTGATTGCCTGATTCCTGGTTAGGTTTAGTCAAAATGATTGCTGCAGTTTTATTTCCTTGTCTTAATTTAGTTTTGGGTGGGTTTGGGTTTTGTTTTTGTTTTTCTAATTATTAATGATGTAGGTTTAAATTGTATGACCTTTATTCAGTTTGTATGACTTTTAAGTGTCTCGAACTGTGATTAAAATGAGAGTAGACGTTTTCATCATTTTCCTACTTGCATACCAGAAGGTGTAATATCTTCTTTTCACACCTCAGCAAGAATAGAAGTGATGCAAGATGATTCATGAGCACAATTGCCACAAAGCAATAGCCCACACACTGCCTAAGATTATTCTTAGATTATTCTTGCATCATTTTATAATATTTTCAAATATAAATTTTCAAATCTATATTTTACTGTAATGCTGAATAGGCTTTAGGGATGTTAAATACAGTTGGTTTTTTTTAAACTAGCTTAGAAAAATTGAAAGCACTCATGCAAACAATATGTATGACTAAATATTTAGATCCTTTGTTCCAATTGCAAAATAAATACCCTGCAAAAGACACCTTAGGCAGTTCGGCCTAATCCTCAATTTAGTTTCTCAAACTGAATCCCCAAAAAATGTTCATTTATAGATACTCACTAAAGCAAAGTAAGGGGATTTCTTACATTTAAAATACAATTTCCTGAAAGATAATGTGATGGTGGCAGAATAGTTGATGGTTAGAATATTGAGAAAGTATAGGTAATGTATCTCTGCTCATACTTCCACACTATTGCTTCAATTTAGTGAAAAGAGACAGTAATACTTGCTCTTTTTGTCATGGTTACATGAAGATCCCTTTCAAAATCTATCATCTAAATCATGTAAAACTGATGTCTCTGCACTTCAAGTACAAGAATACTCAGTAATTACAAGAAATTCCTCAACTAAGGCAAAGCATCGTGAAACCAAGCGTTACATTTGTGGAGCCTTTAAATAGAAGGGCCCCTTAGTATTTGATATAAATCCTTCTGCACATAAGATATGCTGTTTTGTTTAGGTTTTTTTTTAAAAAAAGAACATGTGTCCAGTGTTTACAGTGTGGCGCAAACAGAGAAGACCTACAACAGGACACTGGAAGGGAAATTAGGTTAATCTGCCAGACACGTTGATTAAGACTGGCAATTATCTCAAAGTCAGCAATAGAGAAACTGCAGAGGCTTTTGACAAAGTGTAAAGAGTGCACACAGTCAGCATATGCATTCAGGTTGAAAGATAACCATGCATACCTTCTTAAGAATATGAAAAGTTGCATGCGGCAGTGATATGCATACATGCTTTGGCACATATGCTTCCCCTGACTCATCCACCTAAACCTCTGTGTGATGGGCTTGTTTGGAAAGGTGCACAGAAAATTTCAACACCATTAGCATAGAGTTGCCATCAGCAGAATTGAGCGAGCCATGTAAATTTCTGTGTGTTGTGGGGAATATCAAGAGTCCCCTGTAATAATTTACTCTGGCCATAAATAGATTAGACTTTGTCATTAAAATGCTGATGGCCGTTTTGGTAAATGCCTTGTGCCAGTGAAGTTAGTGTATGATTTGTTGTGCTTATGATGAGCTGCTTTGCGAAAACGCACACACAGACTCGCACATACGCATGCACACTGGCATAAATACATTTAAATACTGTACACATGTGGGAGGGAAATGGAGAAACTATATAGGCCTATGATAATTTCCTGTCAGGCTTAACCTTTTCAATATTTAGTGATTGATTCAGTGAAGCTGATCTGATATATGCACTCCCATAACTCTTTGTAACTCACACGCAGGCACTGGAGAATCCTGGAAAATTACAACCCCTCTTTCAAAAAACTCAGGACAATGTATAAAATGTAAATAAAAGCAGAACAAAATGATTTGCAAATAATTTAAAGCTGACTTTTTATTTAAATTAAAAAAAACATAATTTATTTGGAGCAACAATTTTCAAAAAGACTGGAAAGTTCATAATTCTATTAAAGACTGCATGAACAAGGAGCCTAGCCATACATGGATAACGTTTCTCAATGTATAATTACCAAGAATTTGGAAATTTCATCATCTATAGTACATTAATATAAAATATATAAAATAAAAGTACATGATAAATGTAAAAGATTCAAACAAAAACTGATATTAAATGGCCATGATCTCAGCTAGCAGTCCTTAACATGAGTGTTTTTTGTAGTGCATATTACTGTATGGGCTCAGGAACATTTCCATTGTCAGTACTCACAGCTCAGTACAAATTAAAACTCTTTGAGGCACACAAAAACAGACACACACAGAAGCAAATAATCTCTGCCTTCTCTGTGCTTCTTTAAAGCATTAGCTTGTTAAAGATTGACTGAGGCAAGATGAAAAAGACTGCCAAGTGGTGTGATGAATTGAAAATTGAAATTCTCTTTTGAAATCATGAATGCTGCATTTAGTAGGCTAAAAAAAAAAAAAAAAAAGAAGGAGGAAAAAAAAAC
>VOQK01000833.1:3796-17646 GCA_015052645.1 Benitochromis conjunctus | reverse complement strand
ACTGGAAATCCCTTTATTTATGGACCTGGGTCTGGGAAAGAGGATGGTGTTATGATGTAACAGCAAATAAGCAGCCTCAGACTGTATTTGTTAACAGCGTTACCCAGGCCCAAAGGGGTTTTCAGAATTGCTTTCAAATGTGGTACTGTAACAGAGTGGACTAATGTTGCCTGTATTAATTCATCTCCATCTTTGTTATGTGAAGTTGCGTTGGTTTGGGAGTGGTTTTGTGTGTCACATTTGCTGTGAGCCAATGACTGTGATGGGGTTGGACTAATTGAAGGCAGGTGTGTTTGATTGCACTGATACTCCAGTCTACTTATAGCCCGCACTACAAACACTGCTGTGATATTTTGTCTCTCTGTGCAGGCCAGGGCCTATTATATGCCACAGCCTAAAGGCAGTTGAGTTGTTGAGGCCGGAGTGATTACTGGCCGTCTACTAACAGGGCGGTGGGTCTTGGAAGACAACTGCTGATCCCTGTTAAAGTAGTTGACGTGTGAAGTGCAACTGGCTTGTGGCATAGTTGGCTCTGGCCTTGGACTGTGTTTTTTATTCCATACCCAAGTGGGACACTGGACTGCTTTATCCTTCATTTCTGGATCATTGCATTAATAAATTATCTTTTAGAATTTTATTGAATTTTATTGATATTTTGCCCACGGCTGAGACAGTTGGTCAGACCTAGAATCGCTTTGTGTGTGTTACAACTGGCGTTGTTGACAGGGTCTGGCCACCAGAATCTGTAGTGAGCAAAAGTAATATGACTGATCAGAGTGGATCACAGTCTGGCCCAAATAAATGGTAAATGGACTGATTCTTATATAGCGCTTTTCTACTCTCCCGGAGTACTCAAAGCGCTCTATACAACATGCCTCATTCACCCAATCACATCCATTCATACAAGCACTTTATTCTATACTTAGTGCTTTTTTTTTTATTTTTTAAACTAACATTCACACACATTCATACTCCGACAGATGCATCGGAGAGCAACTTGGGGTTAATATCTTGCCCAAGGCATGCAGACTAGGGGAGCCAGGGATCGAACCACTAACCTTCCAATCAGTAGCTGACCTGCTCTACCAACTGAGCTACAGCCACCCCGTAAATAGAGAAATAGAGAAACACCAGTCTCTAGTGCAGAGTTTAGGGCCCTTTGGTATGATCCCCATGTTTAACATGGTTACAACTAAATTTAAAGGGAAGGAGTTCCTGTAGATTTTAGAGCAGAATTAACACTCTGTTGCTTGGAAGGCAAAGCTAAAAGAGAGGTTTTAATTCTACCACCAGAGAAGCGTAATTCATCTGAGTTGGAAAAGTTGTATGGGGATCAAACAACTGCTTCGGCCCTGCGCTCTCAGTTCTTCAATGCTCGTCAAGAAACTCATGAAGACATCAGTTCATTTACACTGAGGTTACAAGAACATTTTCTCAGGTTAAAGAGGAAGGATCCTAGAGGTATGAATGATAAAGATATTCTTCTCAGACATCATCTGGTTGAAAGCTTGAGAGACACTGCCCTTAGAGGTGAATTCAGAAATAAAATCGAGTGAAAGATCAGTTGACATTTGAAGAAATTAAAGCAGAACTCATCCTGAGGGAATACATTTATGGTGAAATGGTCAGCCCACTGTTTTGGTGCCACAAGATCTGTAATGTTAAGGATATGGAACAGATCAAGTCAGAGTTGTGGGACGACATGAACAAGCAAATGACCGCACGGTTCAATGATTTATCACAGACTCTGATTAAGAAAATCAGATCAGAACTTCATCAGGCTACACAAAAGACTTTGGACTGGAAACAGACCCAAAAGAAAGGGGGGAGCAGACCCAGAACCCACTCACAGGTATGATGAACAAGGTAGCCCCATTTGTAACTTTTGTTTCCAGCCAGGCCACATTGCTCGGTTTTGTAAGAGCAAGCCTAGATCCTGATCGTTAAACTAGATGACACCACTGTGGTGGCCCAGTTAGTGGGTTGTGTCGATACCAATGGGCCTCAAACTGATGCGGAGAAAACTAATTGGAAAAGTCCCTAAAGTCAACTTGTGTCTTGATGATGTCCCAGTACAGTGTATTCTTGATACTGGATCAAATGTGTCACTGATAAAGAACAGCTACTTCTCTAAACACTTTGGCAGTAATGGTATGAAACTGAAGGATGCAAGCAGCTGGCTGGCGCTTGAGGCTGCTAATGGACTAGATATTCCATACCTGGGCTATGTATTGCTACATGTGAAGGTTGGACAGGTGGAACTCCCTGAATGTGTTTTTTTGGCGATTAAGGACCAATGTCTGACCAATGGCGTCCTGGGTATGAATGTTATTTTACGTTGCTATGAAAAAATGGATCAGGAAAAGTCATTAAGCTACCTCACCTCTAGTGCGGCTCAACAGAGAGTTTGGACTACTGCTTTTCAAATTTGTGCCAGTCAGGCACGGTTTGCAGCTTCAGATGGGTCTATCGGATATGTACGCACCATAAATCGCCATCCTATACAGATTCCTCCTAGGAGTGAGATGTTGGTTTGGGGTCGTACAAAGTCCGGAGTAGACGGCAGGGATTATCAATGCCTGGTGGAACCTCTTGAGAGGAATTGGAGAAACTGCAGGCTTTATTGTATAAGCACCGAGCAGTGTTTGCTGTGCATGAGGAAGATTATGGATTGACAAGCACCATGCAGCATTCAGTTCGGCAGTAGGGATTGAATGAGACACAAATTCAATTGAAAGAGACACACATTGATTGAATCTGCAATGGCTAACAATGCTTGTTTAAAGATGAATCCGTTAATATGTCCAGTAAATAACTGGAATTAATCGATTAACCTTCCAGAAACTCGGTGATTTGCGATAAAAAAAAAAGGTTAAAAACCCCCCAACTAATTTGTTAAATTAGAAACTGTTATATTTGTTAAATTAGAAATGAAACCCCTCACCAACAAACAGAGCTCCCCATCACCATCATCACTTACCACCCACCTAAGCTCGTTCCCGCCAAACAACTGTGCACGAGCATCCTCCCAGCTCTGAAAACCTCTCACACACGCAGCGAAACTTGGGAGTTGAATGAGAATCACGCAAGTAGACCCAGCCGTGTAGAAGTCAGCGAGGACGAGCTCCTGTGAGCAACAACAACAATAATAAAAAAAACAAGTCCATCTTTAGGAAGAAATAATGGACGCAAAAAGAGTGGAGACCGTATCCGCCCGCGTGGATGCCGCTGTTTCTTCAACTGGTAGGACAGTGATGGCATGTTTTGGCTCGTGCACCGATAACAGAGTGATTTATAAGGTGTCTTTTGGTCGGTCTCTCATGTGGAAAATATATATGCAAAAGAAGCCAGGCGGAAGCGTGGACATTTAATGTTGCCTCGCTTCCTGTGAAAATCCCTTTTACAGCGTGCCTTAAAGCTGTTATTACAGGTGGAGGACACAGGACTACTCCTTAATTGGGCAAAGCAGACGTCTTACTTTGGTAAAACCACCACTTTAGAGCTTTTTTGGGGACTAAAAATAAGAGAAAACGCACTGTCAAAGGGAATATCAAGCAATTTTAGTCTGGCAGAAAAAGTTAAAATGAAGTGACTGATATTAGGAGTGAAGTCGGTTCTTGGTTAATATGTTTTGACAGGCAACATTAAATAACCCCCATGCTAATGTTTAGCTTGCATGCTTTTTAATGCTTGGCATATTTTTTCTGTTGTTTGTAACCAGAGCCATGCCAGGACTTTTGCCTTCTTTTGAAAGACATATCGTTTGGTTGGACATTTCTTTGACAGCCTTCATCAGTTTGTCAGTGCATGTTTTTACTGTGCAATTTTACATATATTCAAATGATTATTTGGAAATTGGTCGTTAAAAAGTCAAAATGTCACAAAACACGTCACTTCCTTTTTTTAATCTGTTTTTTTCATTAATTATATTACAGTTGTCATTATTCATTAATGAAGAATCGTAGAAAACTGATGACGGTGAACCAGCATACCCTTTAGGAGGACCTCACCTAAACAGGACCCAGTCTTCATTAAGACACCTGCGGTTTTCCGTCTTTGACTAAAAGTTGTTTGTAATAGCTTCTTTTTTTTTTTATCTGCAGCTGTAGCCTAAACTGTGCATACTCAAAACTTGTGGTGATAGAATTTATGTAGCCATAAAAAAGACCACAGTGGATTCAGTCGCACAGACCCTGTCCTGGGTTCCTCCACCCCTGTCTTGCACAGTACTTGGCTGGCATCCAGAATAATGATCACTCAGTTATAGTCCATAGGTTTCCCGCTAGGCCGTTCACTGCCTCTCTTAGAGCCAAACGGAGCAGTTAACTTCTCATCATTCCTGACACGGGTTAATGTTTGTTTGCACGCCTAATTGACTCCTAATTATCCTTTTGTTAAAGACGTGAGTCATACCTTTAAGGTTTTAAACAGATTTGAGCTGCTGAGGTGCATAACACTCCTCCAGCAAATGCTGTACTGCAATCCGCAGGTTCAGATTTTCAGGTATTAGCCCATAGCGGGAGGGGTGTATATAATGGGGAAACAATACTCTATGTAGCTGCTTAAGGCGACAATCAGCCTGGTGAAAGTGAAGACTGTGGCGAGTCAGTTACAGCACAAAGAGCTTTTTTTTCACAGCAGCCATTTTGGCATGAAACAATAGCTGAGCACAGGTGTAAGTAATCACATTGATTAGGGCTCTGTCGCTAAATAGAGCAGTGGCGTCGGTAACGTCATTAGTAGCACCTGTGTTTACCTTATTGCCAAAAATGGCTGCTGCAAAAAAGGTCTGTTGGCTGTATTAGAATGTAAACAGATTGTGTCATATGTGATGTGATTGAAGGATATTTCTGTTGAAGCATTTGAATGAGATACCTTATTTTGCTTTTTTAGATTTAATTTTTTCCTGTCCCTTTTTTTTTTTTTTGCCTATATACCTTTCAATCACAATATATGCATGAGTTTTTTCAAGTATTTATCAATGGTGTGCTTAAAGACTCAGGATTTTTTTAAAGCTGAATCTTTAGCTTAAAAATTATGTAATACTGCAATATTTTTTTTTCCAGTTATGGTTTATGTTAAAAGTTTGATTGTTGTGGTTTGTGTGGATGAGGTTTGGCTAGTATTATAGTACCGTGGTCGAGACTTCTGTAGCAATTAATGGCTTGCTTGCTTAGTGTGGGTGGCAACGTGGTGAGGTGGTTAGGGTGTATCTGACATCTCTGTGTTGGTGTTGTTCCTAGATCATAATTATTGTTGATCCAAGTTTAACACTGTACTGACCAGATTGTTATGATGTCATAGATTTGTGATGTAGAAAAAAATCCCTACCAATGAGCACTAAATGACGTTAGGGGTTGGGGGTTAGGATGTAATTGGGGTTATGGATTTGGAGTTAGGGTTTGGTGTGATGGTGTTTCTATGTTGCAAAACTATGACATCACAACAATGTGATGGGTCACTTGTAATGTTGAACCTGGACCAACGTTAATTATGATGATCAAGGAACAACAACAACACGGGGACACCAGATTGTGGAGCGATTAGCACTTTTGCTTAACAGCAAAGAGGTCCTCTGTGTGAAAATGCCAGCTGGGGTCTTTTTGTGGGGAGTTTGCATGATCTCCCTGTGCCAGAGACACTAACAGAGATTATCAAGACCTGGTGTTTAAAAAAAAAACAAAAAAAACCTGGTGTTTGTGAGGTTGATGTTAAATATGTCTATACTATACAGACACTATGATTCTACAAATATACAAACACTGTGAAATCTGAAATTTCCTTTTGAATTCCTGAACCAACAGGTTCAGGAATTCAATCCTAAGCCCATGCCCATCCTAAGCTCGGGAGTTTAGGATGGGCATGGGTGTCCTGCATAATCCCCTCTGCAAATATATTAACAAATGAGGATATAGGAGAGGTTATATCAGGTGTGATGTATCACAAACCTTTGCAGGACATGTTTGTTATCATAAGTTAATGAGGCCTATGGGAGTTTGACTGTATGTCACTATAGTTAGCTTGTCTTAGCAGCAGCTGACTCTCAGGCTGTAAAAACTACAGTAAAAACTACATGTTTTTTTACTGTAGTTGCCACTTCTGACCCTTTTGCTTGGTATTTAAGGCAACTTGGATTTAATTAGACCTATAGAGGGTGGGCTGAGACATGTAGACATTTGCTACAAGCTTGCATCAGAAATCACTTGACTGTCACAGAGAGAATCCACGTTCTGTCCCCTATGGTGCTTATTTTTCCTCAGCCCTTCAACCACTTTCCCTTCACTCCAGTCACTAAAGCCATCACTACTTTTTTTTTTTTTTTAATCCCAATAGGGTACCACATTATGGTGGTGCCCTGGGGAAATCTTAAAATATAACAATCAGCCATAAATATGCTACACCACCCAGCCATGAGTTGATCCTCCCAAGAGCTGCTTCCTTGGTGCAGTGATTCTTTGCATCAGTGCCTCGGAGCTCTCTCAGATCACCATTACAACTTCTGTCGATGCCTGCCAACGGCTCCCCTAGACATTTCTCTTCTTTAGTGCAGATTCCCAGAGTTTCAAAAAAAGGCGGTATATGAAGCGCAGCCCCGCGAGGCGTATTGTTCTGACTGAGTTGCTTTCAGCACCATGGCCAGCTCCTTCTCTTGTGCCTAAACGGTTGGGAGTCCACTGTGGAGTCTCTTTTATTCGAAATGCCGTCTTTTCATATTAGCAGTAAAGCAGTACCACATGAGCGTTGAATCAATGCTTCATTTACTCGGATTTGCATTTAATTAAGCTTACATTTTACCTGCGCCATGCATGAACTAACACATTTGTAAGACTTTTGTCAGTCAGCAGATGTGACAAGTCATGACAACAGTGACAGCACACCCCTGCTGTTGTTCAACAGTGTAGGTCTACATGTGTGTACTGAGAAGTCATGTTTTCTAAGGTAATCACTTAGTCAGGCATTGGTACCAAGTCAGGAATTTAAATGTTTAAGCCGATGTGTTTTTTAATACACTTAAGTGCTGTGTTAAAAATGTGTGCATTTTTATACTATAAAAATGAGAGGAAAATCATTACTGCCCAGGTACGGCTTACTGACTGAACATCAGCTTAATCTGCTGTATACTTACTTCCACTTTATTGGCTCTGTAACACTAATACATACAGTAAGTTTATTTTTGTGTGTGTGTGTGGAGGGTGCATATAGTTTATTTTGTCTGTTCTTAGACTTCAGCTTTGAGCACATATGGAGTTGAGAGCTGACCACATGTTGTGTGCATGTGTGAGTGTACTTTCCAAGCATCTGGCAGTCAGGGGTCCTGAGATCACAGTGAAGCAAAGGTACAGATTGAAGAGGAAACTGCTCCAAATCTGTCAGGCGGCAGGGCGGAGTGATTCAGCGTTTCAGAGGAATGTTTTGACAGTATGCAGTAAAGGATCACATAAAAGTCGCTTCTGTTTTCTTTTTTCTTTTTGTTACCTCAAACCACATGTTGTTTGATTTGTTATTAGGCCAAGTTAGATTGTCTTTGATGATCTCAAAGTGTGAAGTGGAGATTATGCAAATATAACTATTTAAAGGCAAAATTAATGAGATTCAGAATTAGACCACGTAATGTTTTAAGTGGCAGCTTCGAGACACGTTCCTGGAAGCATCTGCAGGTGTTTGGGCTTTTTTTAATCAGGGAAATTGCAGATGTAATTGTGTGACTTTGCTCACTCTGACTTTGTGCCTCTTCAGCTCGATAAATCTGCCATCATTTGGCAGTGGGGATCATCAGAATTTTGGATCTGTTTGTCAGGTTTTATATTAATTATGTAAATAGATTCATAATTGGACAGTTTGACTTATTAAACAGTCAGACGCATACCAACTGCTGTGGAGTTAAGTGCACTCATCATCATCACGGCAAAAGAAGGCTTTGTTGTTGATAGGTTTAATTTTTTTAATCACCTGCGTGTGTCCTCTCTACCTGTCGATAAAAAGAAGATCCGTGGTTACATCTAGGATTAATTGTACCATGAACTTCCCTCCTTATCTCGTGGGCACCCTCGTGAGCAGAATTTGTTTGCTTTGCATCCAGGCTTTGTTTTTCCTTCACATGGACTGGGTGGGGAGCATCTGCTTGCATGGACCATCTGCCTCGGGACAGGGGCCAGACAAGTACGAGGGAAGGAAAAGTCCAAAAGAAAAGAGGGAGTGGTGAGAATGCAGGGATCGGAAAAGGAGAGGCAACACAAGACGGTGAAGTGTGAACCCACATACTGCGACTGACTGGCACGCTGGAGGAGGGTCGCTGTACCATTTCTGTGGGTTCCTGCCTTTGGGAAGGAGGAAGATAAGGTACTTGTTTATGACTGCTGTAAGCTGAAAGAAGTAGACTGCATGTTGTGTTTATGTGTCCACCCACAGGCTTGTTTATGCCGCGCATTCATTCTATTTGACTTCTTTGGATAGTGCGCCAAACAGCCGGTTCCAACTGGGTGGGAAATGCTTGGCCTCAGCTTGCAAACGTGCCTTTGTTTGTTAGTGCCAAGGTCACACTGCGGAAGAACTGCATTCCTGCAGAAAAATAAAACCTTGGTCACCTTTTACCTTTCTAACTAAACTTTAGCCCTGCTTTGGAAACCTCTTTGTTATAAATGAAACTGTTGTTTTTACAGGAGCAAGGTGACTTTTTTTTTATTATAATGCATTTCATAGTTTACATTGCTGATCCCAGGGCCTTGCTTATAATAACCAGCAAACAAACAAACAAAGAAAAGAAAAGTCCTGTCCATCCCTATGTGCTTCTAAGTTAATTTTCAACTGGTGAAATTTGTTGTATCTCACGCCCCCAACATTACTTTTCACTACGAGACACCGAAAATAAAAGCAAATCATAAAAATACACCCTAAAGGATCCACCGTATGTCTGGGAGAACAAGTTTTTCCAAGGACTACTTGATGAAATGGTGTCAGGGCTGAACATCATACAGGCCATATGTGGAGGCAGGCCCGGCATGAGTGGCCAACTGGAGGGTCCGTCTGTCTTTCTTCTCATCCCAATAGGGAGGGGAGTAGGGGGGCTCTATTCTGGGATTTAGTTTCTTCAAAAGTCTGTGTCCTACAGGGTATTGCCAGCACTTAATATAGACTCTCACAACAGCAAAATACTAAACATATCTGTCATTCCAGCAGGATATTATGACATGCAAAGCATATTGATATGTGCCATATGCCAGCCTGGGTCCATCTTGATAATTAGGATGGAACTGAAAATAGACTGCACCACTCTGCATGGAATGACAATGACTGCTAATGGGCTTATCATTATTTGTTTAAGTGATTATTAGTAGATCTTTTGCAGTGTTCTGTCAACCAACACTCAACCTTGAAAGTGATGGAAAGAATTGGCCAGCTGTATGGTAGTTGCAGCATCCATGCAGTGTGCAAGGGTGACACCTAGTGGCCATACAGAGAAAACGTGTCCATGAGTCAAGATGATGGTATGAAATAATTGTGCTAAAGTCTAATGTTGCAAATGCATGCATGGCAGATACTATTGACTTGCTTATTGTACCGTGAAACACAAACAGACTGGGTTTAGGTTGCCATATTTGGGTATAAAGCTGCTTTTAATGCTCGAGCTACTAAGTGATTTAGTTATCGATTAGTCTGCCAGTTAACTGTTAATCATGTTTAAGAGCAGCTGGTGAACTAAGCCTCTTCTGTTGTCCAAAACACAAGTGCATTTTTTTTTTCTTTTCCATCTTTCTTTGATGGATTGGCAGCCTGTCCAGACTGTACTGTCCAGCTCCCACCACCCCTTAATTGGATAAGCAGTTAAGAAAATGGATGTATGCATGGATGGGCTGATGGATCTTACTTCTCTCTAACTGTTCGTTTGTTGTGTTTCCCTCCCTTGGGAAGTTTGTTCTCCAGCCTCCTTATGAAATATTAGTAAATAGTGAGAAATACCCTTCTAATACACTTCATTATAGAATTCATTATTACCACTGAAAGGAAAAATAAAAAATAGATGACACTTTAAAAGCTGGAAAGAGTGAATCTGTAGTATTTTTGCTAAAATTGATTTTATGCAGAGTTTTGTGCAGAAAAAATAAAATAAAACTATACCTGAAACTGTATGAATCTACAAACTCTCTGACTTATTTTTTTAGTATCATTACTCATGTAAAGCACACTAAAAACAACCAGAATGGACCAAAGTGCTGTTCAGAATAATGAACGTGTAAAAACAAATAGAAATAGATGAAAAATACATAAAACAAGAAGGACAAAAGCTGCACAATAAAAAATAAATAAATAAATAAATAAATAAAATCGACATCTCACACGGTATCAGAGGCCAAGGAGAAGAGGTGGGTTTTACTTTCACATTTAAAAATGGACAGAGAAGAGCCCTGTTTAATGTGCAAAGGCAAATTGTTCCACATTTTAGGAGCTGCAACTACCGCCATTGTCCTAATCCATAAAACAAGTATAGATGACAGGCAACTATCCTGATAAGAGAACATTCGGTGTGCAGTGGCAAACAAATAGCTCCTTGTTTGATGAGCTGAAAATCAAGCGCATCCCTGGAGACAATGAAAGTGACCTTACTACATAAACCTGCAGATAGGCTAAATTCTTTTATATGCTTGACTGCCACAGTGACACGCATCCTTACACAGAACGTGCCCCAAATCCCTCTGGGTGCTTGTATAGTCACCAGTGCAGTGTCTCTGTACACGCTGACCGATAAAGACTCTCTGTTATCTTCAGATAGCAGGCGCTGCAGCTGAATAATTTATGGAGGTATTCCAACACTTTGACTGAGAAAACTGCACACACCCACAGCGGGCAGGGCGGTGGTGAAAGGTTTGAAGCGTATCTCTTTTTATGGGTGCTTGTTTGAAAGTGTCCATATTCAAAGATGTGTGTCTATAGCTTTTTCTCGGCACTGCGCGCTGTGTGTCGATTTTCTCAGATTTTTCTCGTGTTCGATTTTTTTTCATAATTTTTAAACTATGTGGGGCATCGTGCGACGATTCATTTAACAATGAAAGAGGGAGCAAGAGTGAGAGAGATCAGGCAAATGTGAGCCGATGGACTGTTCGCCCCATTCATTTTCATTATGCTAAGGGGCCTTCTCCTAAGAGCTTTGTCAATTACCCAGTGTATAAAAGTGCTCAACACCTAATTACACAACAGTTGCATAATAGTGCGGGTATGTAATTGAAACATAATAATGAGAAAATGCTGTGATTGACAGATAATTGTATCGACAACCTTGTTAGGTGGTATGTCAACCCTTTTTTCATTATCTTATGTGACCTTTCAATTAGCCTCTGCAGGCAAAGCTGCTGAATAAACTAGCTGCAACGAGACCCTTACCGAACCAGGAAAAAAAGCTTCTCTTACTTCAACCTTTGCTTTTTTTCCTATCTGACATCGATCTTTGGTTCTTGTAGTCTTCACCTTACCTCTGATCAGATTACACAGCCATGGTTCAAGAGGTGATTGGATCAGTTTCGGGTCAGCTTAAGTAAATAAGTTAACAACAGCTGTTTCCGCATAGATACCATTATGGAGCTCTCGGGTTTCAGAACAAGCAAGCAAGTAGACAGGTGACTTCACTGAGCTCAGCCTTGAGTGTAGCTTGCATCTTTAAGTACTGCATTGCAGTTTGTTTAATCCACAGGACCGTTTCCCGCTTGCATTGTGCTAATTTTAGCTGCCACTTTGGAGGACAAGGTCGTGGCCGGTGTGTGAAAAATTGGGAAGACAAAATGTATGCGTCTATGCGTGCTGAAGGGAGGCAGAAAGTCATTCAACCTAGAAGCACGTTGCTCAGTGTGTCTTCTGTCTAGTCTCGCTGCGACTACCAGCCAACCCGGTAACACTGAGCTACAGGGGTTCTGACCACCATGACATTGGAGCGGCTTGGGAGATGGCAAAGAAGGCAGCAGCTCATTTCAAGCTATTGCACCAGAGAATAATGAGCTCCCTGGTTTATGGCTCCAACCTGTGACGGCATTTCTTACAGAGCTTTTGCAGTGGCTGCATCTGTTTTGTGTATGTGTGTATGCTTTTAAAGTTTTACCTTGTGTGGGCAAGGATGAGGCAATAATTCAATAAATTTTTGAAATCCTACAATGTAATGTTTTCACTATTTGTTTGAAAAAAGTCTTTCTATGTGTGAAAACAAAGCAAAGCGCGGGGGAAACGTTTCCAAACTCATCAGCCGATTCGGACCAGAGTAAACGAACTATAGGTGTGACAACATCCTTGGAGAGTAATTGTAGCATATTCGTATATTTACAGACTCTCCTAACCAGCAAATAAGCAGTAGTTCACTTGCATTATATGTAGAAAGGAGTACTGCAGGGAAAAAAGTACAGCCAAAAGGTGTTAATAGGACAAACAGAAAAACAGACTTTGGCTTTCACCCATTCTTATAACCTTTATATTAGACAAACAGGCAGATTTAGTACAACTTATAGCACGGATTTAACCTTTGCTATAGTCTACGTTAAATCAACTTCACTCATCTACCATAACCTGGAGCATTTACACTCACTTGAGCAGTGAAGGCAATTAGTGGACTGTGTTTAGTACTGTGGTGGGGAACATTAAAGAAAATAAAAGAGCTGATTTAATAATATGTTGCTGATGTTGCTGGACAGTGTCCCCCTTTGGGTAATGGCTTCTGTAAAGGGGTGTTGCATTATCCTTGCATGGTTTTATGGTAATGTGGGGCTTGGTTCAAATGACTCCTTTTTTTTCCAATGTGTGTCTTCCATCATTTCTTAGCTTTTCCAAAGTCACCTGCAACATTTGGGCTTAAAAAAAGCAAGATTTCCTCTTAAAACCTCACATAAAGGTGTAGAAAGTTCTACCCGTTTACCCAAAGCGAGCTTTTGTATTGCAGTAGTGTACTCATGAGTGATGAGTTACAGAAACGAAGCCAGTTCTACAATGAAAAGTTGGGGATTTTAACTTTCCCGAACCAACAGCATGTTCCCTTGAATCGCTTGAATGTAGTCTGTTAGAGTGGTTTATTTCATTTTGATTTAAAAGAAAACAGCACAAGTGTATCAATACCTAAACTGTTTCTTACTGAAAATAGTGCCTGATGCAAAAATAGGGTGTCTTTATCGTTCCTTGTTAAATCCCATCACCCCATCAGCTCATGGGTGAGCTGTTATGCGTGTTTAAAAACATCTGCCAGAAACAATTAGAGGAAGATGAGCCTAAGATGAGACTTGGTGCTTTAATGTGTCCATTATTTCAAACTGAATATGGTGAAGCAGAACATAGAGAACAGAAACACGTGTAAGTGCCAGAATGTTACATTTTGAGGAGGAGTTGCTCTGTTCCACTTTCTGTAATAAAGCCATAGACCTCTTTTGCTTTTAACTTGTTAACTTAATAATTGTTGTACTGTGTGTATCACCGTCTTTTGAATTGAGGTTTTACCCCTCAGCTGTAAAACAGCGATGGGGTGTTGTCGTCACCCCACCGGGCAGGAGGATGGCCGGAGTGGACACTCAAGTTGTGAATGCGATAACGTGAGAATGGCGCAGGAGTTTGATACCATAGGTGCATCCACTAACTGGCGTGGCGCTGTGCATTGCGGTCAAAGATCTCCAGCTTGGTTTCATCTGTCCAAAGGAGATTGTTCTAGAAGTCTTGTGGTTTGTTCAAATGCAACTTTCCTAACCTAAGCTGTGCTGCCATGTTGTTTTGGGGAGAATTTGTTTTCTCCGGACAATCCTTCCAAACAAGCACCACTTGTTCATTGTTTTTCATGAACGTCAACATTTAGCATGCTAACTGAGGCTCTAGAGTCAAAAATGTAACTCTTT
>VOQK01000832.1:17153-29991 GCA_015052645.1 Benitochromis conjunctus | reverse complement strand
CTTCCAGGCTAATGAGTCATTTATACTTTCCTTCTCTTTTCTTCTCCTCGAGACTGCATTGAACCTCACTGTGAAGATCTCATTATATCCCTAAATGCAAATTATGACAAATCATTCAGGGTTTTTTTTTTTACATGCTTTGTAATTGTCCTCAGAAATTACACTCTCTAATTCACACTGCACCTGAGATTTAATTCTCTCCTCATTTTCAGCTCCTCTATTGAATATAAAAGAATAAGTTACACTTTGGGGCTTTATCGTGTCACACTGTAGAAAGCGTAATAGCATCCCTGAAACTGTGATCCTTTTTTTTTTTTTACATTTTGTATTTTTTTGCTCACAGCATTGATAAAACAGTTTCACGTTTCTACATGGAACCAAGACCCACGTAAATATCAAAAGCCAAACTGAACCACAGTCTGGTTGAGATAACAAATTATTAAAGAGACTGGAAGAAAGATCTTGCCCGAGAGTTTCTGTGTATCTCATTTCTCCTGCTCTTGCTTATCATGCCGTTTATTCACTGACATTATGTGTTCTTTCCAAGCAAGAGTATCCAGGGTTCAGTTGGATCTACTTCAAGGTGAATCAGATAATCACGTTTTCTTTGATAGCCAAAAACAGTTTGATATGGATTTTGTGCAGTGAGTGTATATGGCTGTGTGATCTTGTTTTGTACTCTTGATTCCCTTCCTGTGTTAATCAGTAGGTGTGGGTCGTTGCCTGTTAACCCTGTTTGGTTTTTAGGGAAACCTGCCCCCGGACTATCGGATCAGCCTCATTGACATTGGACTGGTCATTGAATACCTCATGGGCGGGGCATATCGGTGTAACTACACCAGGAAGAGGTTCCGAACTCTATACCATAACCTCTTCGGACCCAAGAGGGTGAGTGAATGAGTCTCACCTGAATTATCCTCTTAGTGTTTAATCAATTTCACATCTACTGTCATTAATCCAAGGAGCAGCACCAGCTAAATGAGTCTCATTATCAAATTTGTCCTCACAAGGATAAGAGGATAATGAGAGCAAATTGCAGTATATTTCTAACATATTCATCAGAGATTGTACAAAGGTCAGCTGCACTTTGCGGGTAGTAATCAATTAACTTTTGGATGCAAGTTTTGATGATTTTCACCTGACAAATGGGAGAAAAGGAGATCTGCATTGGGACGTCAGTGAGACACTTGATTTTTTTGGACAAAAAGATGGGAGCAGTTTTTAGGAATTTTGTTTTTTATCAATACCAATACCAGAAAAATAGTGGTCTGAAAGTGCAGCAGAAAAATAGGTAAGAATAAAAATTTTACATTTATGCTGCACTTTTGAATTTATCAGGAAAACCAGGGTTACAGCGTGAAATAAATAAACAAAATTCCCCCCGTGGTTACGGCAGATTCTCCCTGAGCCTAGTTCTGCTGGAGCCTTCTTCCTATTAAAAGGGAGTTTCTTCTTCCCACTGTCACCAGGCTTACTTATGAAAGTGTAATTGCCTGAAATTAGAAAAAGGCACCAATATGTTTAAGGGATTAATTTTGGGTTTCAACTGAGAAGAATTTAGTTAATACACACATTCTTACACAAAATTAGCTTTTATGTGTGTGTTAGGGAGCTGTTTATCAGCACAGGTTAAATATATGAGCACTGCTTCCCCTGTTATTCGTTTGCACATCAAGTAGAGTAGGAATGCTGGATGGCCTATCATAAGCCTAATGCAACAAATCATCTTTGTGTTGCAGTTGCTCTTTATTATGTGCCATGATCATCATCAAACTGCACACAGTTCATTACAACCCCACCATAAGTTATCCTGGTGATTAGTACACGCAACCAAAGCGACAAAGGGATCACTGAAGTCGTGCTTTGTTTGATGGTTGTGTTTTATACTGCACATGTTGCACATTATATACATTTCACATTCTGTTCTTTCATTCTGCCTCGAAAACCTGCACACATGTGAGGAAAATGTAAACATGCATAACTGTATAAAACACAATACTTGATGGTGCACTTTTGTATTTTCACATTCAGTCGTGTGATTGTGAGCATTGTGCGTATGTGAACCTTTGTGCATCTGTTTATCTTACTGTACAAGACTGCACAGTAGCCACAAAGCAGCTGGAAAGGCACAGATAACGTTTGAGGTAAGAAACAGGAGAGACAGAGCAAGGAGGCAAAATGAGAGAGAGAGACAAAGAAAGACAGAGTCACCTCCACTTTAACTGTGATTTTCTAGACCAAGTGAATGCACAGCCACATAGTTATGTGCATGCGCACATAAACACATGTTAAGGAAGAACAAAGTCTTGAAATAGATGTAGATATCAGAATCCCCACAAGAGACTTGGGTTATTTTTACCAACTCAGATGATGGCTCATGAATACATAATTCATACATGCCCTGCTTTAATGCAGATACACAGTACTGTACCAGATCTACAAATATAAATGCCTTTAATACACGCAAGCAGAAAAGGATAAGATATTATTGCCATATATACAGTCACTCAAATGAGCACAAAGGGCTATCCCTCAGTGTTGGTTCAATTTTGAAGCATGAATTAAAATAAAAGTCAGTAATTTACTCTATTAAAGAATATTCTTGGCCTTTAAGTCTTGTGCTTAAAAAGTAAAGTGTGCTATAAAATACATTCAACAATGTCTTGCTGTGTGTTAATGTTTCTTTTTCATTTCTAGCCCAAGGCTCTGAAACTGCTGGGGATGGAGGTGAGTCTTGATCCAATCATGGTTGTTATTTAGTCATTCCTCCACTGTTCCTAAACCTTATCTCTCAACTCTCCTCACTTAACTGGTCTATAGTTTACTCATCGAAATAAATGTGCTCATCAAAGTGTGCCTCTCAGTCGATGAAGGGTGGCTCTAGATGTATATTTAATCTATTTTGCTGGTTCATACATTTCTGAGTCAACTAAATGCTTTTCACACAAACAGCCAATAAAACAAAACAAACTCATTTTGGTTTACAGCTTTTTCTCAGATTTATGGACTTTTTTAAATGCTGGAGACTCATGCTCCAGACAGTTTAAATGCATATATATCTTGCGGTACATTTCAAAGCAGTCCTGTTGTATTCACCCGAATAAACTATGGATGACCTGATCAGATTTATGTGGTATGTGGTGTTATTTCTTGTGTCTCAGAGGTATTTACACGCATGGCTGTCCATTCCTTTGTTTTTCTGTATGTTGTGAATTTATCTCCCCATGTGTCGGTGTGCATTCACTGTTGTTTTTGCCACATGGACATTGACTTATTTCCCTCATTACCTTTCTCATCTTCACGAAAGCCGATTTATCATCTAGCCAGTATGGATGTCAAAAATACCGCTGTTAACACGTGACAGCTGATCGCTGAAGGATTTCTTTCGTAATACTTGCAATCATTTCAAGAATTGCAAACATTTCATTTCTGAATATCACTGAAATTTCTAGCTTATACCAGATATTTGTCACTATCTATAATTGCTGGATATTTTACTGCTCTGCAATCTTTTATGTCTAGCTGATCTCTTTTAAAGAAAGGTTGCACTGAAAGTTATTTTTCAAATGGATTTAGCAGTTTTCAACAGTCTAAATGTAAAATTATGTCATTTAATGGCTAACTAGTATCAGCTATGTCTCCAGAGACAGAGATTTAACTTGGTGGAAAGCCAATAAATTTACCTCTGGCAAGGTTTTTTGTTCTTAACTGAAGTGAAACTATATTATAAAGAAGTTAAATCATATCCAAAAATCCTGTGGAGATGTACATGAGACCATACCCGCTCTGCGTTATCTAGATTGCTTAGTATTAAGCACAGTGTGCTCTAGCTTGTCTCTTCAAAATATGACTTTCCAAGTACTTATAGAAGATCAGTTCAGGCGTCTTGTTGTGGTCAGACCAAAATGTTCCTCAGAGGCTTGCGTCATTTAAAATATTCAAATTTCTTGGGTGAGACTTGTGCTCAGTATTTAAAATCCAAACCACATATATGCATAATGTTTTCCTGCTATGCAGAAAAGATCTGAAAAATCCCTGAGAAATGCTTCTGTTTTCCCTTCAATTTCACGTTATTGATCCCCACTAGGATGACATGCCAATCCGAAGAGGTCGTCAGAAGACGACACGTAAGCGAGAGGAAGAGGTGGACATCGACTTGGACGACCCAGAAATCAACCACTTCCCTTTCCCCTTCCACGAGCTGATGGTGTGGGCTGTGCTCATGAAACGTCAGAAGATGGCGCTGTTCTTTTGGCAGCATGGTGAAGAGGCCATGGCCAAGGCCTTGGTGGCATGTAAGCTTTGTAAGGCCATGGCACACGAAGCATCTGAGAACGACATGGTGGATGACATTTCCCAGGAACTAAACCACAACTCTCGGTGGGTGACATGATATATTTTCATGTTATCCCAATCTTTCTGTCTGGCTCACTCTTTAGCTTTCCCCCCCTCTGCCGGCTTATGTGCTTTAAACAGGATATTCAAGTATAGTGTTATATATAAATAATGTATATTGTAGTGCTTAGAAGAGCTGGAAAACATGGAAACATTTCTGCTGTAAATGATTAATGTAAGGCTGAGCTAAGAGTCTAGACAGGAACGTCTACCCCATACTTCAGTATATGCAGATAGATGCACATACACACCTTCCCTCATACAAACTGACCTGTTTCAGACTAGCTCTCATGGGATGTAAGTGACACACATAAAAAGATCTAATAACATGGATCATCATTAGTTAAGAATAGGCATCTGAAATTAAGGTAACGCCTGAGATGAACACACATATACATGTATATATGCAGAATATTTGAATAGATAATTGGCATATTTGGAGTTAACTTTCCACACAGTATTTGGATTCCTTCAAATAGCTCATTCAGTTACTTAACATTTTTAATCTTTATGTAATCAGTAATTTGATGGTGCATCTCTCTCTCTCTCTCTCTCTCTGTCTTTCCCTACATGTGTGTGAGTTTGTATGTAAATGAGCAGAGATGTGCGTTTGTGTTTCATATATATATTCTAGCAGCATTAGTGGCTTAAAGAATGAATGTCCTGAAATGAAGGTATGAAATGAGTATTGTGTCTGGAGCCCAATTAAAAATTTGATATAAGCGATGGTACTGGTAGAAAGCTGTGTTGTGTTTATGCATGTATTTGTGTTGGCCACATTATATTTCTTTAATTTATCAAAGATATGTTGCATTTAATATTAGCTGCGTAAATCATCTAAACATTCACCTAGTAACCGTTTCAAACCGCAGTACATGTACAAACACCGTTTTTATGTTTGTACATGTGTTTTTATGATCTGAGGATGATCCCCTCAGACTTGGGGCCAGATGGCCAGCAGTGTTATGACCTGTTAAATTATATTTTCACTTTGAGACAAAGTATATTACTGTCTTGGTTCATGACTCAGTGTGCTTGTATACATACTTTATATATTTTCCCAGAGAGTTTGGCCAGCTGGCTGTGGAGCTCCTAGACCAGTCCTATAAACAGGATGAGCAGATGGCCATGAAGCTGCTGACATACGAGCTGAAGAACTGGAGCAATGCCACCTGCCTGCAGCTGGCTGTAGCGGCCAAGCATAGAGATTTCATCGCTCACACCTGCAGTCAGATGCTGCTGACCGACATGTGGATGGGGCGCCTGCGCATGCGCAAGAACTCAGGGCTGAAGGTAGTACACGTTGGGTAGATGTTTGAGTAGAAGGGTCTGTGCATTTAAAAGCAATGTCCCACTCTAATGTAAGAGACGCATGGTTGTACTGAGATTCTTGAATCCCGTCAGACTGTAAGGTAATGAGAAACCCTGTCACCTCCCTGGGAAACTGTTATAGATGTGGCCCAAATTGCTCCAGTGTATCTGCTGAGTAGTTTGCATAGAAATGCAGGGTGTGTGGGGATGTAAAGCAGAGATTACCTTTCAGTTACTCTGGAGGTGATATACCTACGTAAGAAGTAAAGCCTGTCTGTAGTCAGCATAGCACATAAATTATAAATATACAGTAACTTTCAAGTAATTTAAAAGCAGTATTGCCATGATGTAGCTTGTCTGTCAGAGTGCTGGCATGCATATTTTTCAGCTATAAGATGGATGATCTGTACGTAGCTTGGTCACGCTTCAGAGTTTTTAAACTCTTGAATATCTCTTATGAGTTATAGGCTGCAGAAGATGTGTGCAACGAAGTGGAGGAAGCCTATAATGTGGACATAATATACAATGATGTAGTTATGTCCTCGTTTCATCTCGTGCACATTGTGTGCATGTTTATCCTCACTAAATCCAAATGGCCTGAACCGTACGAGTGAAAAATTAGCCTAATCCAGAAAGTTCTGTTCATGAGGAATTAAAAAGGTCAAATAAGGAACGTGCTGAAGTGGCTGTGATGACTCGTTGTTCAGGATTTAGAGTGCGTGCTGGACTGTGAGGAGTAGGCAGGTCACCACTGGCGGTAATAACAGTACACTATCCACACCTGCCTCTCAGTTTAGCAAAGACTTGTGTCATGTAAAATTACTTATCAGATGGCTTGATACTGGACAAATCTGAAGGTACAGCTGGATTGGTTAATACCAGAATATTATTTAATATCTGATGTTTAGTGTTCTCAGTCACTTTGGTCTTCCAGGGTGACCAGAGAAATTAACATCTCAGGGTGACTTTATGTAGGTGAATTGATGTACTGGGAGGAGAGTGATGGTGGGAGGAATGGCCAGCCAGAGAAAAGAGGTTGATTGGACAATAATAAGCTCGACACTGTAAGTGTGATCAGTGCCGGACTGCTGGCTGAACTTCTGCCACAACTTAATTAGTATAAGCCTTCAAAGCCATCTTTTTAGGTCAGAGGGGACGGGAGAACTGAACTTAATTTAGTCACCAAAAAAAACCTTGAATGGAGTGTTATGTATTTTACATTGACGCTCGTGCAGTGAACACCCCTTTTAAGTTGAGGAAAGGCTTTTAGTTAAGACTGGTGGTTAAGATTTGAGCAGTATTTGCTCATGTGGGTTTCCAAGACATCTGGTGGTAGAGTGATAGGAGGCAGCTGCTCAGTTCAGAGGTTAGACTTATTTATGCTGAAGAGTTGCACTGGGATTTGCTGAGGGCTGAGATCACACTCATTCATACGCCGAGCGAGGGGAGTGCTGGGTCCAGCTTTCTAGCATCTCAGAGCGAGAGGATACCGCAAGTGCTTTAAGTGTGATTTGGCCTTTGCAGGAGCGTGAGAGAGAGAGTGAAAGAGAGAGAGAGAGCACTACTAAGGCAAACTCATTGGAGCAGTAAGACAGAAAGAAAACCACAAGTGGAAAAAAACAAACAAACCGAGATGCATCCAGGAGTTTGTGAAATGCAGAAAGTGTCATTGTTAAAAATGTTGTCAAAATCATACGTGTGCAGATTTTGACTTTTTCATTTATATCACAACTGGAAACTGGAAGTTAAACACCCCTGCCTTAAACACCCTTATATGAAATCGGAGACACTATCTGCTTCACTGTGATCCTTTTCATATTCTATACTTAATCATTTAATCCATGCTACTGATCTAACCATCTAACTTTACTGACAGCAGTTTCGATAAATTAGTGTTTTTAATCTTAAGCTGATTTTTAACCAGCCCTTAACATATTTATGATGAAAAAGACAACTAAAATTTAAGAAAATTTAAGAAAAAGATAAATATAATTCTTCATTACCCTGATTTTCATCTTTATCTCTTATTCTTTACTTGACACTGTGATTGCATTTGACTTGCTATTGCTTGCCCATTAGCTGCTGAAGTGTTTACAGCACAGCTGCCTTTTTTATAGCTGCTCCAGATGCGTGTGTCCCCGTCATCCATCTTGGCAGCACAGGATTCTTGCTGCATGTCCGGACTAATGCCTTTATAATTGACCTCCACCGTTAGACTAGCTGTTGTAAATACCACAGCTTTGTCATTCAGCTAAGTGCAGGTCAGGACACGATGGGGAGGTGTTTGTGAGAGCAAATGCTTTATTGTGTGAGGTTCACACATGTGAAATAGAGCGATTTTGAAGGTTGTTTTGTTCCAGACTCTTTGTGTCCCAATTTCCTTGGTGCTGCTTGTGAATCTATAGCATAATACTCTGTGATTTGTCATTTCCAGCTCTTCCCTCCACATCCACTTCCTGTCTCCCTCATTTGATCACACAGGTAATCTTAGGGCTGCTGCTGCCACCATCGATCCTGAGTCTGGAATTCAAGAACAAGGACGAGATGTCCTACATGCCCCAGGATCAGGAGGCCTACCTACAGGAGAAGGAGGAGGAGGAGCCTGAAAAACCAGTGAAGGAGAAGGAGGAGGAAGACATGGAGTTCACAGTAAGATCTTACTGTGAGGCGCAGTACAACTCCGTGGTGAGAGAACCCACCTCAGCCCTGCATAGTCAGAATCTATACACATATTCAGACCATGCACACACACACATGCACACACACACGCGCGCTTTGTTCAATCTTAAAACTGCACCCAACCCTGATACTGTGTCGTTTTGTAAATATCTCCTGTGGGCAAGTTTTTATACAGTGTCGATGCTGTCCACAATGAAATGACCCTACACACAGGCAGTAACAGATATATGCACACAGTTCTCCACGCACACATATTTGTTTCCCTATTCTGGCCAGCTGGACACTTCCTGCCAAATTGGCCTTTCTGTTTCTCATCGTCTCAGCAAAGACATGATTGTGGAGTTGTAGCGTCTCAGTCTGTCGCCGCTTGTGGGTTCCCTTGTGTATCTTTCTCTTTCCATCTATCTTCTCCTCTGTTTCTCTCTCGGCCTCCCCCCTTTCCCTTCTCTCTCATTCTCAGCCCAGCTCTTTCTTTGCTTCCTTTGCTTCTTTATTACTTTCACTTGCTATCTTTTGTCCTGCAAATCTCTCCCTCCCCTCTTTCTCTCTCTCTCTCTCTGGCTCTTTCTCCCTTTTTCCTTTTTTCTCCAAGCTCAGGTCTGATTGAGGTACAGTACTGTATGCTAGCCAATTGCTTCCCCTCACTCTCTACCATCAGTGATGGCTTGCTGCAGCATACCACTCAGCATGTCGGCTGCTGAGCATGGGAGGCCCAGGCTTTTGCATTATATAACCATGTCCGCCTGCTGCTGCAGAGCTTAAATCATGCAAAGTCTGAGCACCTTCTCCCAGCTCACAGCAGAAGAGTTGGTCCATCTGCATAGACACAAAAAGTACAGAAGAATTAGAACTCGCTCCATTTCAGTCCAGGTCAGTTCTAGCGACGATGCCATGATCCAGCTTGTGTGTTCGAATGAAGACTGGAATTTGAAAATCAATTTCAATGCACAAACTGAATCCGTGGCCGTCGCGTGAAGTGGCTGAACTGAAGTTGAATGCCTTCCAGCACCACTGTGCATATTTTCCATCTTGCATTGAGCAAGCCAGCAAGCCAGTGCAAACATTCACGAAACGGGTCTTTCTTTTTACACTTGCAGTCCTTGAGGCGCTCTGGCGTTAAACAAAGAAGCCCCGCTGCTAGAGGATGTACTTGTAAAGAGCCCCTTCCTGTTGCCCTGGCTTCTGACTGCACAAATGCACCTTCAGTTACTTATGAATCACACAAAGATTCATACATATATACACGGACTGCTACACCACAGAGGGAGATTGTATTTTTGTGATATGATGATCAGATGCTTGGCATAGAACACACTGTAATGGATGTAAAAGCCTGTCTGATAGCTAAATTGCATGTTTAGTGCAGTTAAGGCATGGTGTGATTTACACACTGGCGTCTGAATTTGTTCATCTTGAAGGCCCTGTCTGTGTGTGCCTTGGAGAAATCTTTAGCTCAATATGTTTCACATATTTGGGGGCATAAAACAAAATAGAAATCCTTTAGTTCTTACTAAAAGTGCTCCTTTTCTCCTAATTTCATAGTGTTGGTTTTTATGACGAGTCTACCTGCTCAAAGCCCTGGGACGTACACCGACTCCTCATAGCATCATTGAACCATTTAGACCAGTGTTAAAACTTTAAACATTGCCCAGGTCTGTTACACTTCTTGGCTTAGAATACAATTCCTCTCAGAGGTCTGGTGTTGCTTTGACATTAAGACCATGACCCATAAAAAAGTGGGCTTCGAACCCTCTCTCATGGATAAGGAAATGTGTCACAGATTGAAGTGAGATATCTATGTCTTATCTTTCCTTTTTTCTGTCTTCTTCCTGTCAGTACCTTGTCTCTTTTCTGCCTCCTAATTGTTGTCTGAGACACAATCCATGAGTGTCCATGTCTGCGTAATACTCTGTTACCAGCCTTCACCCAAACTCCACCTCAAACACACATTTCACATTTTGGAATGATTGCATTGCTTGTGCTTGCTTCTTTAATTATGATATTAAAACAGTGCTGTAGCCCATAATATAACCCTCTCCCTCCTTCTCCCTTTTCTCTTTATTTCTCTGTTATTCAACTCTTCCTCCTCCATCCCAAATACTCGTCCTCCTATCCATCCTCCCTCTACATCTCTACCGACTCCTCCTCCCCCACCTTTCCAATCCATCACATTTCCCTCTTCCCACACTCTCCATACTTTTAATCCTCACACCTCTCACTCCTTCCTCCCTCGCTCCATGTGGGGTTTGCATTCGCCCAGGCAATGCTGGGCAAAGTAACCACAGAGACATCCAGAAAGAAGGATGTTGAGGAGGTTCAGAACCGCCACCGCCTTATCCCCATGGGACGCAAGATATACGAGTTCTACAATGCTCCAATTGTCAAGTTCTGGTTCCATACGGTCAGTGTCGGTTTCAGCAACACCACCTACATGCTCTGCTTCCTGTTGCTACTGTCACTGCTTACTGTATTTCTGCAACAGCATCAAAAGCCTCTACTTTCACACTGCCTCCATTGTCATTAACCTCCCGTTCCAACCTGTCATTGCCCGGCTTAACGGTGTGGGAAAGTATAGTATGAAGTAGATCTGCAAGCTGATGGAAGCAGCTTGAAGAGAACAGTATAGGAGGATGAGGGTTGGTAAGGAAGTGAATCCCACAAGACGTTTTTTTATTGACAGTGTAAATATGGACTAAAGTTTCGGGGCCATTGCCACTGGGTAAACTACTACAATATATAAATATTAAATTAAGCTTTGGATTTTTTAAATGATCTGTTTTAATAGAGCATCTTACATGAAGAATCTGTAACTGTATATCTATTTGATGTTTATGTATAGCTTGTGTGGTACAATATCTGCCTGTGAGCGTGTGTGTTATGTTTGATACTGGCTCGTTTATTATTTTCCTTACCCGATCTTGGGCTGCCTCAATTTGCTTGCCCAGTGAAAACATCTCTTTAGCACCGGCAGGGATTTCACTGTTTATTTATGCAGAGAAAATATTTTCACTGCTCTTTGTTTCATCCTGTTTTCCTCTCCCTGGCTAGTCGCTCTCCTTCTCTTTTCCACCCCCCACCGCCCTACCCCACTTCTCCTTTCTGCCCTTCAGGTTAAAGAGAAATACTCTGTGGTGCCTTTCAACTATTGCAGATGTTTTCTCTGAGCCAAAATGGGTTTTTTTAGTCTCGTTTCCAATTTAGATTTATACCTATGACCTGATGTGTGCTGTCCAGGTTTAATAATTAGTTATTGTATGAAGCAAACGTGCATGTGTAGAATGAACATTGGTAGAACGTTTGTGTTGCAGCTGGAAAAACATACTCGTATAACCACAAAGTCAACATAGTTTTTAAAAGATTCTGGAGACACATAATGGAGGTACCTTGACCCCAAATATCTTTTATCAAAGCCGGAAAACTGCATTAATGGGAGGTGCGATGAGGGTCAGTCCTCCACTCAATATGTATTTAATTTGGGCAAAACCCCTTTCACAGAATCAGTTTGCAGTGAGATAACTGATCTTCATTCGTGTAGAGTTTGCTAATGTGTCTGAAGTGTACAAACTAATAACCAAGCTGATTTTTCTCTGCTGTTGTATCGCTATGCAGATGGCATACGTGGGCTACCTGATGCTGTTCAACTACATTGTCCTGGTCAAGATGGACCTGTGGCCTTCTCCTCAAGAGTGGATTGTTATCGCTTACATCTTCACCAATGGCATTGAGAAGATGAGAGAGGTACAATAGACTATAAATGTAGATCTGTAGTGACCTCTCTAAGCAATTCTTCCCTACCGGCCAGCCAACTTAAGACACAAAGTGTCTCCAGCAGCTTATTTAGTGAGTTCAGTGGTGGAGGGCAGAGGCTAAGCATTACGTCAATATCATCTAAGTCTCACAGCAAATAGGTAAAATGTAGCTATATCAGAGAAATAGAAGTAAAAGTGTGTTTGAAAGGAGAGGAGAATGGTGGTGGAGATGCAGGCAGGCCATATAAATAAGAAAACTGTGAAAAAAAAGAGTAAATTGAATAGAATATAAAGGTATGTGGCCATATTATGTTCATCCTCTGTGGCTTTGTTTGTACTGTAAGTATATGAAATGCATTCATCATTGTGTCAGCTCATACTGAGCTGTTAGATTTTCCACTAGGTGAACTCATGCTGCCCTCTTATGGTGGTCGTGATAGAGTGCATTTTTCTGTTGTGCTATTTTTGTCACTTTTTAGGGTCACTGTTTATTTTGCCCTTTAGCACCTGCGTTTAATTAATGCCACTCTCTGTCATCTTTGCATTACAGCATCCTTATGTCTTTCTCCTTTTCTATTCATTTTCTTAAAATTGATGTTTAGATCCTGATGTCTGAGCCGGGAAAGTTGTTACAGAAGGTGAAGGTGTGGCTTCAGGAGTACTGGAACATCACAGACCTCATGGCCATCCTCATATTCTCTGTC
>VOQK01000832.1:0-17133 GCA_015052645.1 Benitochromis conjunctus | reverse complement strand
GGCATGGTTCTGCGTCTCCAAGAGCCACCGCTCATGAGTTATGGACGGGTGATTTACTGTGTCAACATCATCTATTGGTACATCCGGCTGCTCGACATCTTCGGCGTCAACAAGTATCTGGGTCCATATGTGATGATGATCGGCAAGATGGTGAGAAGAGGCAGGGGAGGTGAACTCTGTGTGTTTACGCATCCCTCTTATAATCTGCAGTATTTTTCATATTTTCCTTCCATTATCTGGCCTTCATTTCTATCTGTTTACCCTCTGACTTTGCCCAACATGATCTGTACTGTAACAGCTTACTGAGTTTGATGATCGCAAAGGTTTGATCTGTAAGTGGTAAACAAGCCCAGGTCTAATAGAGCTTCTGTGCCTCTTAACTTTATTGTTTGATCGTAGAGAGCTCAAGATCAGAGCCGATACAGACATGACGATAAAACAACGGGGGGAGGAGGATCAAAGAGCCAGTTCTGTATCTTTCTGATGCTCAACCATCCTGGGCATGCGCCTGTTTACCGCTGGACACAAACTCTTTGATATGAAAATCAGCAGTTAGTTAGAGTTATTTAAATTGACAATGATTTACTAAAATAATTTGCATATGTGATGAGCAGGTTTGAAGTCAAAGTAGTTCACAGGCGTAAACAGAGTTTTTTTTTTTGTTTCTTGCTCTGAACAAGCCACAGGGGGCTGACTACACATGCAAGCACTTTTACTTAGACTCAGGTTTAACCATCTTTTGGCTAGGTGCTTGGCACCTAGCTATGGAGGCTAATAAAACTAATAAAATGCTAATAAAGAAATGTAAAGATTGCATTGTAGTTACAGCCAAAAGTATCAACTGTGTTCTTACCAGTTTTGATGCTTTGTTCTGCCAAAATACGTGTGCCTTGCAATTTTCTTTTTTTAAGTAATAACTTTGGTGACAGCTGTAGCTCCAAATTTGCTTTAACAGGGTATCTGTATGCAAGCTGAGTGACAGTCTGAGTGCATAAAAAAAAAATGCACAAAAGTGTGCGAAGGATAAATTAGCCCATAGGGAGAGTGTCCCCTTCAGCACTGAAAGTGCTCAGAGCTTACTCTAAATTAAGTGCATTTTAAATATTGACTTCAGGCTTTGTTCCAAAACAAGTTAAATTGAATTTCAGTTGACCAACTTAGGCTAGGAAGAATAGTAATCAAAATATGCAAATGCAGACCAACTGATTTTCCTGCAGTGAGAGACGCCGCTCATTTCCTATTTCCCCACTCAGTGTCATTATTTTCAAAATATGCTGCCCTCGTTTTCTCTTTCCTTTAACCATTCACCTCTTCCCCTCTCCTCTCCCTCTCTCCCTCTGTCAGATGATCGACATGATGTATTTCGTGATCATCATGTTGGTGGTGCTGATGAGTTTTGGGGTGGCGCGTCAGGCCATTCTCAACCCTAATGAAGACCCGTCCTGGATGCTAGCCAGGAACATCTTCTTCATGCCTTACTGGATGATCTACGGAGAGGTGTTTGCCGACCAGATTGACCGTAAGTTCAGGGCCGAGAGTGTAAGCTGTTAAAGAAAATGCGTTTTTGTAAATTCGGAGGAGGATTCTTGAGGAGTGACGGAAGCAGTATGACTGAAAACGCCAGTCTCGGTGTGAAATTAGATTTCATTTTCACTCATTTCTTCACAGCTTGAACTATTACTTGAAGATGTTTGTGTGCGTGTGTGTGAGTCTGTGAGTGTGTGGGTGTGTGTGTCTAACACATACATAATAAAACTGTTTTCCTCTGAGACTAATTGCATCTGCAGTCGTGTAGAGAGAGTGACATTCTGACTCAATAAATTATAAATAGACTGTGAGAAGTGTCTATGTGGAAATGTCCAGAGAGTGAGAGTGCATTTTGTGTGCTGCTCCGTTTTTCTCTTTTTGTGTGGTAGTATTTGCTGGTGTGTACAGAATGTGAGGAGTGGCCCAAAGAGAAGAGATCTGAAATAATGTTTTCATTCTTTGTTTCAGATATGCATAGTAGGAAGGTACAGCAAAGGCTGAATGAAAAACTCTGGCTGGTCGAAAATTACTTACGCACTCATGGAACCTGGCGTAATAATGGTCCATCCCACATTGCCCAATGCAGTCAAAATCCCAGTAAATCTATAGATACAGAACTTAATTTAACCACATCTACCTCTCCCACCTCTCCTTCATCATCGTCACATTAACGCCATGTCATGCCCACTGCTACCACTAGAGGACCACTTGATACAAAAGTGTGCATGCAGCTCCATGCTCTAAGGCTGAAGTTGCCCTCATGTGTTGGCATCTTGGGTCAGCTACTGAATATCAGCAGTGTTTTCTATAAATAACAGAGGCGATTTTAAAAGAATCCGAAGCTCCTGGTTCCCTGACACTATCAGTCTATTCCAGATCTTTTATTGAGACAATTAGTAGCTTGACCTAAGGCCATATCCTGCAAGCAACTTTAGACTCACAAATTTTTTGCACTGGCTGGCAAATGGTAATGTTACATGGCAGCAGCACTATTCAAATGCGTCTGGTCTTTGTTTTTGGTCAGCTATTGCATCAGGAGGAAATATCAAACTTGAAAAATTTGATATTCCTTTGATGTTTCTTACTGTCACGTTGTTACTCGACTTTTAATTCGTCCCATTTGAAGAAGTGACCCTGCCATGACAAGTCCATCTGTCACATTAAACCATGTCACCCTCCCCTTACGCCGGCTCAGCTTCTCACCGAAGCAATTGCAACATTGGAGAAATATTTCAGCCGATAAATCTGACATTTAACGTGACTAAGCACTAAGGCTCAAACACGAATACGACATCATGCAGGAATAAAAACCAAAGCATCCACACATCAGCACCGCAACATATTTATTAACCACCTCTCATCATCTATAATCTGTTTTTTCAAGTGGTTCAGTTGTCAGAGTTTTTAAATCCAAATTTTTTTGAAGGTTAAAAAAAAACAATTTTTAATGGAAAAATTACTTCAGTTCTCTGTCTTTGGGCTGCATTGCGTGAAACAATTGAGCACCAAGCAATGATGAGTATGAGTAGAATGAATCTCAAAAGCAAACAAACCAACAACAAATGCTGAATGTTCCCCAGATAAGCCACAGCAACTGAACCATCACAGATGGAAAAAACATTCTAAATACATCTCAAATGATTCAGAACAGTCAACCATTGCTGAATGAAGCTATGGCTCGCATATGTGACAATATATTTTAAACACGGATGACATGTTTAAATATATTGTAGACGCAAACTGTGGTGACACATGACAAATGTGTTTTTTTTTCTGTGTATGCGTGTATGTTGTTATCAGATGCACATCTGTGTACATAAACCCCTACCATTATGATTTCCACTCTCTCCTACCACCACTTTAAGAAAAGAAGCATAATGATGAATTATGCTTCTTGTTTGTTTGCAAATTAAGGAAAAGTGCATTTTTTAAAAACATATCTGGAGGTCTGCTTGTCTCTTTTAGCTGATACTCAGTATCGAGCATACATTTGAATGTTTGATGGTTTCTTCAATTTTCTTTGTTTAGATTTTATTTTAATTTTGACCATATACAGTATCATCTGTTTGTTATATGTGTCTGCATGTATTTATTTTTTGTGCAAAACCTTCTACTGAAATATTATTAATGATGAATGGATGTCTTTATCTAAAGATATGGTTTGCCTTTGCTAACATGTACGCTTGTTTGCATTTATTTTGTGGTGATGTGCAGCCCCCTGTGGGCAGAACATCACTACAGAGGACGGTGTGGTGGTGGCTCTGCCTCCGTGTAAGACGGGTGCCTGGATTGTCCCAGCGATCATGGCTTGCTATCTGCTGGTGGCCAACATACTCCTGGTTAACCTGCTCATTGCTGTGTTCAAGTACGTAAACGCTCCAATAGTTTTAGCTTTTGCACTTGAAGTAGACACGGCAGTGTTTTAGAGACACAACGAAGCACGAAATTCAGTTATTTTTGGCAGCATGAAGATAGAAATGATTTATTCCTGTCCTCTAACTCTCATAAGAAAGGATCACCAAAGATGAGATGATCTTAGCAATATCTAATTTATAGGTTTTAAGTTGATAAAAAATGATTTTTTTCTGATATTCAAAAACATGACGTCACATGTAGCTTGTGTTTGGGCACTTCTTAGAGGCTGGTAGCTAGTTATATTGTCATAAATGATCAGACTAATGATTGGTTACTGCTCTTTTTTAAAACCAATGAACCAAATGCAGTGGTCCTCTCCTCTGCATTAGTGTTATTACCAAAGAAAAAGCACACAATTGAAAACACAACAGTTAAACTGAAGGTTTAGTCAGATTTCCTCTTCAAAACTCTCTTGATTCGGTTTATTTTAGCTTACAACAAATGCCATCTTACTCGGCTTGTGTGGCGTCTCTGTCTGTGATTGTCTGTAGTAATACATTCTTCGAGGTCAAGTCCATCTCCAACCAGGTGTGGAAGTTTCAGCGCTACCAGCTCATTATGACCTTCCACGAACGTCCGGTCCTTCCTCCGCCCCTTATCATATTCAGCCACATAACTATGGTCCTCAAGCACCTGTGTTGTCGATGGCGCAAGCATGATGACGATGAGAGGGACTATGGACTGAGTGAGTTGCGCTTATACAATAACAAGCTCTTTGTAATAGAACTCATTACATTTATTCCATTTTGGTGCAATAAAAGTGCTGGTTTATGAAAAAAAAAAAGAAATCTCAAGTATTTCTGAATAGTTAACATTAACACACTCAATCCCTTTCATCCGCAGAGCTTTTCATCACAGAAGACGAACTGAAGAAAGTCCATGATTTTGAGGAGCAGTGTATAGAGGAGTACTTCAGAGAGAAAGATGACAGATTCCACTCCTCCAATGATGAGAGAATCAGAGTCACTTCTGAAAGGTCAGACATGGCTGCACTTAAAAGCGGTGTCCGTATTAAAACCATCAAACAATAGAAATATAGCACATATTTCAATACTCATTTCCATTTTTCTTTTTCTGTACAATGGCCAAGAGAGCCCAGCGCACTCTAGCAAAAGAAACTCAGGGCAAAGAGAGAAAAGAAGCTGATCAATCTGATAACACATAAGTGCATTTAGAATTTCATTCGGCGTACAGAAATGTGGAGCTAAGAACACACACTGTTTTCTACTCTACCCCCTCCACTGCTTTTATGATGTTTTTCTCTCATTTCTGTCTTCTCTGTCAGGGTGGAGAATATGGCAATGCGTTTAGAGGAAGTCAATGAGAGGGAACACTTCATGAAGGCATCACTGCAGACTGTTGATATTCGTCTGGCCCAAATGGAAGAGCTAATTGGACGAATTACTGTAGCGCTGGAGCGCATGACTGGTGTTGAGCGTGGGGAGGTCCAAAAAGCGCGTTCACGGACTTCGTCTGACTGCACAGACTCTGCATACATACTCCGCCAGGCTGAGTGCCCAGAAGCGGCATACATTCTCCGTCAAAGCAGCTTTAACAGCACAGAGGGGAACTGCTACCGCCTACAGGAGGCTCTAGAGGGAACAGCTGAGGGTTCCATGTCCCCTCCTTCGCCCACTGGCATAGCAACACGGACCAGAAGTCACTCATTTTATGTTGGAGCTGGTCGTACTGCTGAACGTGGAAGTAGAGCTGAGCGAGCTGAAAGCTTCTTCAAAGACCGCTCACTCAGTCTCCACAGAGCCAACAGCTCACAATCTGTGTCCTCAGCTGCCGGCCCCAAGGAGTCTAAGCCCCTCCCACTGGCGACGTTGTCGGTCTCCCAGCAGCACCGTCCGTCATCCTGCATTGATATCTATGTCTCAACGTCTGAAGAGGTGGGGCCTGCGGAGGTCTTTCTAGATCCTCTCCGTGTGGTCCCACCTCTCCAGAGAGACTCCTCGCTGCAGTCAGATATAATAGAGACGGTGCTGCCTGGAGGCCGGGAGTTCAGCAGCGCTGCCACCAGCGGTTTGGGCGACAGGCACTCAGAGGGCGGTGCAGGCAGCAGCGGAACTGCTGGAGCTATGTTTGATGACAGTGCTGCAGTTGATTTGTCATTATGCTCAGCACATCTCTTACCAGACAGCACTTTACCTCCTTGGGATATGGAACCATCCCCACCTCCCTCAGCAGGGCTGCTCGAACGTTCCAAGAGCAGCCGCTACCTCTCTACCACAGGCACAGGATTCCTGGATGAGCCTCCTCTGGTCAAGTCACACAGCCTCATGTTCACACCAAGAAGCTGTTATGGTGGGATTGGGGCCGGAGTCCAGGTAAAGGCCGCGGAGTACACCAGCATCACTGACTGCATCGATACACGCTGCGTCTCATCTCCATACACCCCCGCAGAACGCTCGCAGTCACCCGGAGGTTCCACTTCATTCCCCTTTGATAAGCCGTCGGACGTTGGTTCCTCTCACCCAGAGAGAGAGGCAGAGCTTAGTCACACAGAGTCTGATCCTGAGGACCCTGATGACCTGGTTCCACCCCCTGATACCCCTCGGCTAGGGGTCCTAGGTGGGCCCAGTGGGGCCCCTCTCTGCTCCCCCTTCTCCAAGCTGGAGCGAGCAAACAGCTGCTCTTCAGACGACTCCCATCCTTCGCTCACGCTGGCTCCTCCGCACCGGAAGAGCCTGTCGGTGAGTGAGAGGATGGAGAGAGGACCGGGTCTGGGGGCAGACAGGGGGCCTGGGCCTGGGGGGCGGGGTCTGGCAGGAACCAGAAACCCCTTCCTCAGGAGCAAGTCTGGAGCAAGGCCTGACACAGCCAAAACTGACAGCCTCTCAATGAGGAAGCTGGCAGCTCCGTCGGCTTTCCGCAGCTTCGATAGACAAAACTACACGTGACAAGGATGCGTAAGTGCACTTGCACACTGTTAGGACCAGGGAGGACTATTGTGAGGGCCGAGGGCTAAAGTGATAGCAGGGTGAAGTTGCCCATAGATGCTAATCTGGACGAGATCTAAGTTTTTTTTTCCACAACATATCTCAGATTAGAAAAATGTATTCATAGTCAGTATTGAAGGGCAGCTTTACCCTGAATCATGAATCTGCAGAGAAGGATTGGAGATATAAGGGTCCTACTGTACACCAGTCAAAACAAAGAGCTATGAATCTAGACTAGTTTTTACCTCTTGTAGCTAAGTAACTCTCAGTTTGGTGTTTTGGCAATGGAAGGTGTATTCGTACTGTATGTCTTCCACCCACCACCTTTACTTCAAGTAGACATCTTTCACTGTGTTACATCACATATCAGTCACACTAGTCACACACAAAGTATACTGTTACTCCTAGCAGCTTTATATGATAGATACTGTCAAGTCTGAGAGGCCAAGGGAGAGGAGAAAGAAAGAAAAGACACCCACCTCTTTTTGCCATGTTGTCCTAGCATAGAGTCATTACTACTGCAAAACCTTACCTTCAAATACATTATCCCTGCTTCATATAATCCTAACTCACATAAACCCAACCCAGAAAGACACTTAACTTTTCTGGCCACGTTGTGAAGGGATCAGAAGTCTTTAGACTTCACTGCACTTCAAATGATATCACTAATATGACAAAAACTTACCTCTAAGTACACAATCTGTCACATAATTAATAAATATTAAATTTTTCAAGGATACAGTTCATTTTCTTCTGTTTATATATTGTAGCATCATAGAGGAAATGGCTAAAGTGCTCATCTTTGCCAGAAACAAAGCAGCATTTGAACACACTGCAGTCAAAAAGTCAGCCTGCCACCATGTATCTCCTGCGGTCGTGCTCGAGGCACTGTCCTGAGGCATCATGTAAGGGCATAAAAGAGAAAGGCGCTGCGATAGAACAGCTCTGCGTATGGTGACATCCTCATGTTTATCCGCACACACACTTGGTCAGTGAAATCCTACATATCACTCGTAGAGATACCTTAGTTCATACCTGACTCCAGAGAGCTTTTACAAGTGCAATTGCAATAGATGGGGACAAGGGGGCGTTATGAGCCTGTGTGAGAAGCAATGCTTGCTGGGCAAACCTGATGTGAACCTTAGTTGCCAGCACCTGACACCAAAAATCTTTTCACTCCACGAATCGTAGCTCTCTTGTAGCCCAGCCCTCTTCCTTCAGGTTTCGGCAGTGGCATTATTTTTGAAATGGTTTTTACATCCGCCTGCACCTAACAGATCCGTCCTTCATCTATCCAATAACTGTCATCCATTTGTTTTTCCCCTTTCATTCTTTTTTAATTGAATTCAAAGCAGATCGTTGCAAAAAGAGGCTTATTTAAAAAGAAAAAAAAAAAGCATTTGCCTAATACTAAAACATATTTTAAAATTAAGCATACAGATCACAATGAAAGACCTTGAATTTATTTATGATTGATTTATATTTGGAAACGTTTCGGAATGATTTGCCAAGTATACACATTCTAGCTGAGATTTATTAAGAAGGGCGTGCATTTTAAAGCAGCGTGAAGGAGGAAACATAGGGTCATAAATATTAAAAGATGAAAGCCAGATCAGTGTTTTTAAAAAAGAAATCTCTTTTTTTTATTGTAAAGAAAGAAGTCTGAAACAGAAGATGTCTTTTTTCCAATAGCTTTGTAAAGACACAATAGCTTCAATCAATAGAATTCTTACTGATTTTTAATGTTTGTTTTTATATTTTCTCACTCTTATGATTCAGTTTTAATCATGTTGCTCTTCTTTTGAGATTGATTCTATTTATTGACATTTTCTTGCTCCTTATTGCTAATTACAGTAAATGCCTGTTTGAATTACAAAAATCAATATTTATATCTTCTCAGTGATATTTTTGTCGAGTATTTTCTAATTAAGCTTTTCAATTTAATAAAAGATGACCATCTACATGCACTAAATGATGATGTATTATATTATTTATGAAATATATAGACTTGTCTGATATACTGTACATTTCGATCATATTTAAAGTATTTAAAGTAGTTTTTATTGTATGTTTTATCAACCAGCTTATGAGAATTTTCTAATGTTGACAAGGCAATACATAGTTGCCAGTATACCAAACTTAGGGTGCCTTTTGGGCATGGATGGAGTATGTGGGGACTGAAGTGATTCATAAATCTGTGAATTTCCTCTTTTCATCTTTGTCTTCTTTTGTCAAGAGGCCAAAAAATCAGTGGTTATGTTCTCACAGACATTTGTTGTTCTCTTTGGACATGTCTGATGTACAGAGTGGGGGAATTGTTGTTATCTGTAAACTGTATCATTGCTTGTATGGGCATTTATTTGAATTTCTTCACCAGAACGCATAAAACATCTCACTGACAACAATAGTTGTATAGGATAAGAAAACAAAATAACCTGCACACGAAAACGAGGCTGAGGATATAATATAAACCATCGGTGTCATTGCAGTAACTGGTCTTTTTTGCTTGAATTGGATTAAATCATGTGGTAAACCCCAAATCTAATGATCCAAACGTCAAGACTGTTAAAAGCCCCCAGGTGATGTCTCTTAATTTGTCTGAGAGCTGCAAAAGACATTAAACAACTGTGGTCCTGGGCAGAGCGCCACACCACATGACCAGTTACCTGACTTTTCTAGGTAGAATCTGGAGATTGGCCCGTTAAGCTTCTAATCACAACAGAAGTTGCAGTTAACCCCAGTGGTGTGCTGTGGCTGGGTGGCAAACCTGAAAGATGAGAGTTTTAATTTCCTCAACACATATGTAAGTCATAGCATAGTTTAAAGATGAAGGTCAGTGCTCAGGGACAACATTACCCCAGTGATGCAAGATGGAAAGTTTATCGTAGAAAGAAAGAAAGAGTCCAGTATAATCACTGTGCTTAATGAGTCGAACCCAGAATCTTTTTGATCATAGAAAAACTATATATTTTTGTGTTTAGGTGTTCAGAAATGGCAATACAATGGATGAATGTCTTCATACCTGATCAACTTGTTCTACCACAGAAGTTGAAAACACCAACAGTACAAACAAAAGTGAGGAATGTTTTAGCAGTCGTGCTTAGTTGACTCTTGCATTTTGAACCAAACCAAACTCTGTCAAACCAAATGGGAACATGCTGAGTCATTTCTATGACCTGTTGCCTGCACAGCTGTTGCAGACGGGATTAACTAAGCAGAGGTCACCTCAGTCGTTGCAGGGCCAGTCAGAAAACATGATGGCCGCGTTGGAATGAAAGTTTATGCCCCTCTATTTGACCTCACGTTCTCTTTTATTCTTTTAAAAGTTTCTTATCCTCATATGCGAGAGAGCATATATGTCCAAGGCATGTAGAAACTCATTAAGGTTTGTACATGATTCTTTGTTGTGTTTGCGATATGCTGACGAGACTGTTGTGGAAGGTACTGACAGGAGGTGTGCATGTGTGCGTATGTTTGTACGTGCGTTTAAATAAACTGCGTGTGAATCGGAAGTGTAGATGACACTAATAACTGGGAGGCATGCCAACACAACACAACCCAACAGAATCTTAATGTACAGTATTTTTTAAATATTTTACTACACTGTCTCTTAAAGTTTTGGGGAATCATGAGCATATATGAGAATAATAATCAACAGATTTGCTTCCCTCCCATGAAACCTGTGACTCGTAAGCTTTAGAGTATCACGCACATGTTTTTTCTGCAATAACTGCTGATGTTGTTCAACTAAAAGGGACTTATCCCTCTACTGGTCACACTTTATTTAATGTCCTTTAAATGCATGCAGTTCTTCCACTCAGAGTGTACAGAGATGATGTGTAATGATGACTGAGAGAAAGATAGAGATTATAATATGAAATCAAAGTAGTGAGTATTTGGATGCAAATACAAATCTGTATTCTTCAATGTGAATAGGATCATGTCTGGCATGCATTGTTAAATAAACAATTAAATAGATTGGTAATTTGTGTCTCATCTGTTTTTACTTCACATGGATACTCAAGCATTGAATGACAGCACACTGAGTATCATGGTGAGTACCTTAAGTCTGCTTTGGAAGGTAAAAGTAAGGAAAGTGGGAACATGTTTCTCAGCTTAAAGCACAGAATAAAAAAAAGAAAGAGAAATAGCGTTGTCATTTTTAATAGACTTTGGTTGTGTGTTGTAGCCGTATAAAAGATGTGATGCACAAACTATAGTAATCTTCTTCTCACAGCTGCTCCCTTTAGGAGTCGACACAGTGCATCATCTGCTGTCTTCTCACTGTCTTTCTCCTCCAACCTTCTGCATCTCCTCTTTCACTACATTCATGAATCTTCTCTGTGGTCTTCCTTATTTACCCCTGCCTGGCAGCATCCTTTGTCCAATAAAGCCACTATTCCTTCTCTGCGTCTGCCCAAACCATCTCAGCCTCTCTCACTTTGTCTCCAAACAACTCTACCTGAGCTGCCCCTTTGATATCCTGATTTTTGATCCTGACCCTCCTGATTGTTTAGCATCAACTCGGCAGATGGAGCTCGAGGTGGCAGTCTTTATGTCAGTGCCACCATCTACAAATCATGCATCATAGCAGGACTCAATACCATCTTGCAACCCTACCCTTTCATGTTTGCTGCTATCCTTCTGTCACAAATCACCCTGACACTTATTTCCACCCACTCCACTCTGCCTGCACCCTCTTCTTCACCACTACCAGCTGCTTTGGATGGTTTACCACAGGTATTTAAACGCATCCATCCTTGCATCTTCACCATTAACACCTGCCTGCGTCTTTCTTCTACTGACTTTCTCTTCTCTTCAAAAAAGGAGAATGACAGTTCCTACTCTCACTACACATTATAACACCGCAATAACTGATTGGGACAATGATTTAAAATCTGAAGTTAAACGGCTACAGGTATATCAGCATCTTGACCATCCTTATGATCTACCTCAACTCAATTTTATTTATATGGCACTAAATCACAACAGCAGTTACCTCAAGGAGCTCGCCCACTGCGCAAAGTGATGTCGGAATGACGAGTGACGGACCCAATATAGACATGGTCTGCACATCTATCCGATGTCCAGTGTTTTGTGGGTGATATTGTAAAGACCCTACAATAGTAGAGAGAAAAAAGCAGCATAGGCCTATTGCTCGGGTTACCCTGAACCATCTTAAGGGAACCCAGGCTTCAGGATCCAGCCCTAACTAAGCTTTATCAAAAGGAAAGTTTTAAGTGTAACCTTAAAAATACAGTGTTTGTCTCCTGAATCCAAACTGGGAGTTGGTCCCACAGAAGAATACCTTGAAATCTTATAGTTTTAAGCAGAAACGAATCAAAAACAAACAAACAAGACCTCTTTGTAGAACACATAAAACAACAAAGGCTCATTAAGCATTGGAGCATGTCAAGCTGTTTTGATATGGCAACACACCCCTGCATTGACTGTCCTTTGTAAAACTTCTTACACTACCATAAAAACACAGCCTGGAACTGGTCCCAGAGTAAAGCTGGTTTTCACACGCTTTCTTCAGCTGTAATAGAAATTCTTCAGTAAACAGCTGAGTACTGAGTACTTGAATGTGTTTATGTCACATTGGCCAGGGCCTGCCTGATACCTGTGGTTTATACAAACGTGATTTCACATATTAACTGTGAAGGTTTTACACTCCACCGTGTCTGCGCTGTGGCCGTACTCCACCGGCTCTCCTCCAGTCTGCCGGGCCGTGAGTGTTTGGAAGCCGGGGAGGGGCGGGGTAGCCTATATTAGCACAAGGGAGAGGACCAGCAGTGGTGCGTCAGCTCATACGCCGCACGTGGAAGGGAACATTTTGTACTGAGATTATGCGCGCGCCCTCCTCCTCCACCTCTCGGTTACATGACACGCACGCGCTCACACTCTTTAAAAAACAACCTTATCTTTGCCGCAGTCGCCGTACAAGTCATCACAACAACATGACCCAGATGCACCGTGCACTATTGAACTCTTTGCACGTTAGTGCGAGAAGGAAGCGGGGAGCAGCAACTGCGGCAGCCGAGGAAGCGCCTCCTCTTCCCCAGAAATGTTTACAGCTCTGCTGAAGGAGTGGGAGGGTGGCTGCAGAGACTACACTCGTCTGGCCAAGACCCTAGTTTCAACCAGATTTTTTTCCTGGAAATCTGGGGGTTCTGCTGGAGCAAAGTGGGGCGGAGTTCCAGCATGGGGCGATCGTGGAAAAAGAGCAAGAAGTACTTGTACAGTTTGATTCTGGGATGCAGAAAAAATAACTTATTGTTATGCTATTTCTGTTGCAGTTGGCTTGAGACGTACTCTCTCATAACCCTTGTTTTTCATATTGATTCAGCACAGGACATATGAGTCTATTCAATTCAATTCAATTTTATTTATATAGCGCCAAATCACAACAACAGTCGCCTCAAGGCGCTTTACATTGTAAGGCACACCCTATATGAGCTATATGTCCTCCCATGCAGCAGACGGGCAGTAAGCTTCGTCTGAATTATCTATATTTGTTGTCATTTACATTGTGACAGTCACCAGCTTGATGTGTAGGCTATACACTAGTATGGGGATCACACAGCATAAACCATGTTTGTCACCAGGCAAAGTTCAAACCCATATTTTGAGAACACTGGGTCCTGTCCTATAAAAATGCAGGACCAAACCTCTCTGTGTGGGTAAACAGAAAAACAAGACCAAGGAAGAACATGTCCAACTCTTGACTACAAAGTTCAGGTCAGGGAGAAGTGTCAAGAGCTCACATTGCTTAATCCCTGCACCCCCTAAACTGAGGGTTTTCTAGGAACTTTGACCACAAGTGAACCACCCTCTTCACTTTTTAACTAGAGGGGTCTTATTTCACTTGTAAGTGGGCTGGCAGTATTATAGTCAATTTTTTTTTCCTTTTCTTCATTTAGCAAACTTTTAAGAGACAAAGGGAAACATGTAGACTTAAAATGTTGAGGCACAGGGGAAAAGTGCTACCTTGTTCAGTTCATAGTAAGTAGTGACTTGGCAGGATTAAGAAACACATAGTTCTAAAGCGAGCATAAACTATAAACTAAGGAAACTATCAGAATGTAAACATTAAAAACGTTTTTATGAAGAAAAAGAGAAAATGTGTGACCGTCAGAAAAACAGTAACTTTATCTTAGATGTCTTTATCTCACAAAACAAGTTTACATGTCAATATTTCTGCCCTCTAAAGTGGAACTTGTAAATATTTAGAAGCAGTAAAAACACTGGGGCAAACTATGACCACAAGCTGGTTTTTCCATACATAACAGAGCAGGGAGTGCTGATCAAATGATTTTTCCATTGATCATTGTTGTAGGCCTTATATTTAGAGTGTGCCTGTTTACTCAGGCAGTGAAGACACGCAATTCGCAAGAGTTTTAGGAGGTCACTGAAGAGTGCAGTGTTTTGGGGCTGTGGTCATTTAGAGCTAGTCTATGGCTGCGAAAATGGGAGCCAGCCATCATTGTGGCTTGTTTGGTCTGGACATAAGAAAATAAAATGCATGTCTCTTCCTTCATAATGCAGATTTTTAGGTCATCTTTAAAAAAAAAAAAATCTGCTGGCTCGTGCTAAAGCATGCTCTATTTCATTGTGTAGGGTAGGAAATTACCAGAAAAGCTTTGACTGTGAAAGAATGACAGGAATGATACTGAAATACATGTTTTGTACACATTACACAGGTCAAATTAGGTGGGATCACAGAATTATGAGAGAGACAAGTGACTGAAGCAAATGTATCACCCAGAAAAAAGGAGAAGACACCATTTATTATTCTCAAAACTTAAACTTTGGAAAACAAAATTTCAAATTTTCTTTATCTTGATTGTTATTAAACTGATTTGTAATTATAAATTTGAGCAAATACAAACAATGCTTTATTATGATGCATTATTAATTGTTTCATTTATTTATTATCCAAAATCACAAAGGGTTGGATTTTTGTTTTTAATGACGACACTTTTACATGTCCACCTATAGATCTATACCTACATGGACTTATATTTTTCTTGATGATTCTTCAAAATGCATTTTTACACTCTAACACCGATATTTCCCATTTACCTTAAGTCCCTGAAGGTAACATCAGTGTGGTCTTGCCCTGTTCACCAATCCCAGTCTGTGATTTGTCCAGGGTCTTTTCACTCACTCCGGTCAATAGGCAGCCCCCCCAAAACCGAGTCACGTTTCTTCTCATCCAATCACAGCCCAGTTTAATTATGACACCGTGGGATTCCGCGAAATTGTTTCTTGGAGTTGAACTAAAGTGCTGCTCTCTGTAAAAGAGGACAAGTTGACCCGTGTGTGGGAGAGCACGGAGAGGCGGACACAATAGCGTCGTGGGTAAACGCTGTGATTTTGATTCGTCCGTTGGAATTAAAAGGATCTGGAGGAAGAAAGAAAAAGAGGGAACCGGGGGACAATTTCAAAGCGCTATCTTTCCTGAGCGGGGCGTTTATTTATCCGCCGCGCAACCCCGACAAGAAAAGCGCAGTCTGCGCGGAGTGGTCACATTGAAGACGACACGTGTGGATGATTAACCGCATGTTTCCTGGGAGAACTGTGGACTGATTACTGTATCCGCTTCGTCGGATAGTTTTCCTTCGCCTCTAAAGATCTATTGTTTTGCTTCTCTCCTCCCGGCTCTGCTTCAGGGATCGTGATGTCGTCGGAAGTCGACTTCTCTGCAGACCGCGTCCCCAGCCGACCACAGCCGGGGCGGATGGAGGACGCACTGAAAGAGAGCCAGGAGAGCAGGACTTTACTGATGGTTGCGAGGATTTTGCTAGACTTGAACAAATGCAGCCCCAACGCTGTCAGCGCTGGAGACAGCAGATTTCTCGGGGGCAGCGAGGCCGGCGCGCAGGAGAAAGCAGAGCGAGGGAGTCGGCTGAGCGGCGGGGACAGCCGCGGCTCTCCGGCCAGCCAAGATAAACATCCCCGGAACACGAAGGCGGCGGCCGGGAGACTGCCGTGCTCCGAGAAGAGACACCGCTGCCCGTTCACTGACTGCGGGAAGATGTACGGCAAGTCGTCCCACCTTAAAGCCCATCTTCGAGTCCATACCGGTAAGTAGAGTGAGGGGTGATGGGGTGCCTGCTGGGTGCTTAGGCGACGCACTTACGATACCAACAGCTCTGCGTCACGTCGACCGTTGTATTTTTCTTATTTATGACGTAAGACTGTTATCCTGGCACTGAAAGTAAGAGTAAGTTATAACGGACTGGAGTCCAGGCCCGTGACCCATGTTGTGAGACTTTTAGGGGCGTGACCACGTGTTTCTGCAAAACCAGATTATAGGAAAGGTGGTCTCATGATCGCCTACTTCTGGGGAGGGGGTGTGACTCACCGGGACATATCGGACCAGAGGCTGGCAGAGAGGTGGAGAGGGAAGGGGGAGGAAATCGTTGTTTTAACGTCCTGTGGACACGCGGCCAGAGTGCGATCTTGGGTAAACACCACGTGCGGACGCCCATATTTGCGAAGCTTTATTGTTGAGCTATAATAAATGGCATCACGTGACTCCAATAACGCCTCTAATGATTTTAGTTCTGTGTTCCTGCCACCACCATGTATCATACAGCACTGGCAGCCAGAGTAACAGTGGAACATCATCTACCGACACATTAAATAGGTCGTGATTCACACGCGGGTCACTGCCACACTGTTGTCCCCACGTGTTCTTGTCCGGAGTTAACCCACACTGCGCCACCATTTCCTCATACGTCATCCACCTCCACTCCCCTCGCGTGGGGTTGTAAACAAGAGCTGACATGTGGTTCTGCTCAGCACGTGGAAGAGCTATTGAGGGGGTAGCGTGCACTGTTTCACCTCAGGGCTATCTTGACTGACGGCTCCGATGTCAACATGTTATTGTTCTTAGCTGCAGTCTTTCTGCAGGTCTTAGTTTCGCTTCAAACCTCAGCCTCTCTCATATTTTCACACTTGATCAATCTCGCAAATGTGTGTCTGTGCTTTAATTTTGATTAATTCTTCTTATTACAGTGAGTTTTTTCATCCACTCTGATTGTTACTATGCAGCACACACCCTCCGAGCCCTCTGGGTTGTCTGTTTATCTTTCGGTTATTCATATTCTCTTACAGGCATGCTGATACTTCTGTAAATGCAAAGCAGGTGCCACAAGAGACTTTGATCTCTCAGGGATCCCTTTTTTTTTTTTTTAATAATATTAATTTTCAATTATGTTTTGCAAAATAAGTATTT
>VOQK01000831.1:48060-60598 GCA_015052645.1 Benitochromis conjunctus | reverse complement strand
CCCCTGGTCTAAAAAAAAAAAAAAAAAAAAGCAAAGCACAACGGCGGAGGTGAGAGAGGACAGAGAAACGGCTTAGACCTTTTCAAGTTAAACATGACCTTACCAGCCGGTGTTGAACTCAACGTGGGCGTCAAAGAAGCCGACGACGGGAGCCGTGGCCGCGTTCCAGCCATGTATACGGGCCCGGATCAGACCCTCCCTCTTGCTGTTTCTCACAATCTTTACGAGGCCTGGGTAGCGTTTGTTCACATACTGATCCAAGTTGAATTTCAGCTCCACTGGAAGAGAGCAGATTAGAAAGAGTCCTCCTTTAAAAGACACCCTAATGACAACAGGAAAACATTAACAAGGCAGCTGTAGTTTCTGGGATAAGCACAGGGTTGTAACGATTTTGGCTTAAAAGTCCCTTCTTTTCCCTTTTAGAGTGTTTAACTTTTAGATTACACCTAAATAGAAATAGTGATCACCAGTGGTACATGAAAATGCAATCAATTATTCGTATTACTGACTAAAAAAGCCATTACTTTTCTTTACTAAGTACTCATCAGCAAGAGCAATCAGCAGCATTACCTTCTTAGCCAACCCAGCTCTCATCAAACACACACCTCATCTAGTCTGAATTTGAAGCTTTAGTCAGTGATTCATGAACGTGTGCTTATCAGCGACTGAGGTTTGCCAGTTCAGTCACACAGAGAGAGACAGAGCCTAACAGAGTCCTGCCCATACCAGAGGTAAAGACAACTAATCACCCTCTGGTGACTTTATGGTGCCTCCTGGTCGGTTACTTCAGCTAAGAAACCACAAAACAAAAAAAAAACATTAAAATAAATTGATTACATACCTCCTCCATAGCTCCAGTGTGGTAGCATGTACTACAAATGGGACTAAGGCACCCAGAACAAAGTTTGTATGAGCTGAAAAACTAAGCGTACCAGAAATAAGACCCGAGGCATCAACAAGAAGGAGAGGGAAACATCTGGGATCCTGACACTAAATATGTCTGCTTGTACAGCAAGCAGTTTGTCACCAAGTCAAATATCCAGCTGTCAGTTTTAGTTTCCTGTACTCTCCAAGTTAAACTGAAGCCTTCTGACATCAGTGTGTATTGGAGTGAAATCTGGATAAATTCATAAGGCTGTGAAGTACATTAGCTTTCTTACAGCTAACTCTACAATTCTGAAAGTGTTGGGACCCCGTGTAAAAGGGACATAAAAACAGGATGCAATGAACTGCAAATTTCATAAACCCATATTTTATTCAGAATAGAACTCAGAAAACAGGTCGAATCTTTAAACCGAGCAGTGGTACAATTTTAAGAAAAAATATGAACTCATTTTGAATTTGATGGCAGGAACACGTCTAATGAAAGTTATGGATGAACTGTGTTTACCACTCTCATCTTTCAGCAACACTCTAAGTGTCTGGGAACTGAGGAGACCAGCTGCTGGACTTTTAGAAGAGGGATGTTTTAAGCTGGTGAAAGGATCTGACTGCAGGCGGGAAAGTTCAGCACTCAGACTCTTTTAGTACAAAGCCACGTGTTTGCAAAATCTGCAGTATGCAGCAGTATGCAGTAGTGTATCATTGTCTTACTGAAATATACAAGTACTTTTCTAAAAACAAACACGTCATTTGGCATATCTTGCTCTAAAACCTGTATATACCTTTCAGCACTGATGAAGCTTTTCAAGCCAATTCCATAGGCACTAATGCACCTCTGTATCACAGATGAAGGATGCTTCTGGAATGACTGCTGATATCACGCTGGACGGCCTCTCTGCTCTTTAGTCCAGAGGATTTGTTCATGTTTTCCAAAAACACACGACTTCTTCTTTGCATGCAGGGCTTTAACCTGCTCGGTTCCTGAGCCCCTCCACTGATTTACTCATCAAAATCATGCCTGTTTTTAATGTCTGTTGCACACAGAGATTACTCCAGATGATCTTTATCTTTTGATGATATTATGTACTGTAGGTGATGAGCTACTCAACATTTTTACAACTTTTATGTTGAGGAATATTATTTAGAAATTGTTCTATTATTTGCAAACCGTTGAACCTCTGCCTGTCTTTACTTCTTAGAAACTCTCCTCTTTAGGAACATTTACTTCTCCAGCCTTTTGCTGCCTCTCTTCCAAATCTTTGAGATGTGTTTCTGCCATCAAATTCAAAACAAGACAATATTTATTTTTTTATGAAATAGTCAAATTTGTCAGTTTAAATATTTATTGTGCGTTCTCTGTTCTATTGTGAATAAAATATTGGTTTGTGAGATTAGCAAATCATTGCTTTCTGGGGGGTTTTCCCCCCACATTTTACACAGAGTCCCAGCACTTTCACATGATAAAATCTGTTATAACTACAGCTGTCTTCTGAATGTTTCTGTCTGTTATCAGATATATGATATTTATATGAATGAACTGAATCATGCAGAACTCGAAATAAAGTTTGCAGCTTCGACCAATTTAATGCTTTTGAAAAAAAGCTCAGTTTTCTTCAGTTGTATTGCTTCCATCAAAGCATCTTTTAGAGGACAATGGTGGATTTGATGTACTCATTAGAGGCTTATCCTAGAAAATCAACTTGCAGCCATTGCTGACCGGCAATAAAAATGGCTGTGTCGGGATACCGGCAGAATATTGCTTACTTAAAAGCATTGTGAGCTTTCTCAGCATCAAACCATGGATACACTAAAGGTTTCAAAGCAGACAGAGAACTGCAATCTAAAACATTTAGTCTGACAGAAACTTGATCAGTGGAATCCAAAGCGTAATAAGATGGACCAAAAGTGAGTACGCCATTAGAAGATCAATACATCAAGCTTTGATCATTGATACCGAATTTGCAAACCAAATCCAGAAAGTTCTGTCAAAATAAAGATGTCTGACAGTGGTCTGAGAGGACTAAGCACAAAAAAGATATCTGCTTCAGATTCCAGATAATATCAGTAAAAACCCTCTGCTTTGCATCTTTGTGAATAAGGATTTATAATGAAGCAGAATAGTGATTGTAAGCATACTAAAAGCATGCTTTCATTCACACAAAAGGGGAGCATCTCAAACACAAGAATACTTAGAAATTCATCTTAAACTTTTCAATAACTGTTTTATCTAATTAGAAACTGCTGGAAAACATAAGCTTTTCCTCTAATATTCTGTATAGATTTATACGTACATTCACTGTGCTGATGTTGTGCATTTCTATTCTAGTCAAGACACACTCTGTCGTGAGTAGAAATAGTCACACGAGACCAAGTTAACAACATCTATACTGTAGTCCTAGGCATTCCTCATTGCAAGTCTTTATTCCAACTGGATTATAATATTGTCTCTGCTCTGCTCTCCCCTCACGGATGAGGCTGGCTGTCATCACTGGAAACAAAGTTTGATGGGTAAACAGCCAGTTGTGCAAATTGCTGTCTGTGTTTTGTCGGAGGATAGATGGCTGTTTGAGCTTCTCCTCTGGGTTACTGCTGAGCGCTCCACTTTCTGAGGGAGAGATTAATAAGGAAGCGTGTGGCACATCGGCTCTGAACAGCATCCACACCTAGCTTCTGACTTCAGCTCGCAACATAAATCAGCCGGTGAAAGTATAAAAAAAATGGCAGTCTAATCCCCCGTGTGTCATTGAGGAGACATAGTGAAGGATTGTCAGGAGTCTTTTTCTAGCTGAAGGTCTTAACATACAGTGGTGACTGCTGCAGGAAGAGAGGGTGAATTTGCTGGTATCCTACTGGCCCTCGAAGAGACGGAAAAAAAGCATGAGCATTTAACACTAAATTAACCTCTAATCCTACTGACTGCAGTACCTGCAGACCCCTTAGGCTTTTTTTTTCATCATTTTAATTTCCATGATTTTGTCATTTAGTTTAGTTTCTAATGAGTTCATATCATTGGTTTCTAGTTCTATTTTACATATTGCTTTTTAAAAGTACCATTGTATTGAGGTCCTAGGGGACCCCAGTCAAAAGTACCCAATTCTGGAGATTTAATAGACGTCCCTCATATTTGCCATGGGTCCTATCTAAAAAAAAAGAAATCACATTTAGAAGGAGCACAGGTATTCTTTCATTTTGTAGACTGATACAGATGCATTAGATATAACTTTTCTAATAGGCAATTTGTAAAATTGTCTAAGATAGATTAATGATGCTGTAGTCCACATGAACACTATATTAAGTAAGCAATTAACCAGAATCTGAATGACCATTTATTACTGTAAATGTATTTAACAAGGGTGCCATGGTGACAAACTTTAAAGGCATATAAAAATACTAGTAGTTTGTACTTAGTATTGCGGCTTTGTCCCTGCTCTTATTTTGACACAATTGGTACTATTACTAGTACTTCTGCCAGTACTACAGCTACTACAGAGCAGTCATCTGAAGCATTTTCTGATATTTTTGACTGTGATGGCACCTTTTCTGTTTTTGTACAAAACTATTTGAGTACCTCCTCTGCTGATGTCATCTGTATGAAGTGGTCATTTAGAACATTTCATCCTGACAGGTTGAGATGATTAATTTTCATCCAAATCAGCTTCTACTGTTGTTTGACTTTTTCAAATCACTCAAAATAAAAGTCAAGAGAAAAGGCAATGATATTTTTTACTCTTTTTTTCCCCCCTTTATAAATCGAAAATGATGGGCACTACGGTGGCGTAGTGCTTAGCTCTCTTGCCTCACACCAAACGGTCCTGGGTTCTAATCCAACATCAGGGCCTTTCTGGGTGTAGTTTGCATGTCATGGTCTTCCTGTGTCTGTGTGGGTTCTTTCCAGGCCTCCCACAGTCCAAAGACATGCAGTTAGTGGGGTTAGGTTAACTGATTATTCTAAATTGGCAATGTGAGTGCAAATGGCTGTCTGTCTCTCTGTGTTAGCAGAGCCTAACGCAGGCTGGCGACCTGTCCACGGTGTACTCGTCTCTCACTCTATGGAAGCTGAAGTCTGATAACAAACGCATGGATGGAAAAGGTAGCGATTAAGGAGCATCCACAGAAATGGAAATGTGTTTGCTGTGCATCACTTGTAGTAGTTGGTCCCTAACCACTGCCCAGATAACTGCTGTCTCCAGTGTATTTGCCACCTTGTCATATATCTCTGTTGAAAGGTTTAACTTGGGATACACCCACTCCCTGTAACCAGCAGTTACTTTGCCCATCATCTCTTGAAGTGTCCTGAAGGTTGAATGCTGACATTGACTTTCTGTCGTCTCTGGTCACTGCTAGTCACTTTCTGTGTTGATGCCCCTTTAATGTGTCCCAAATGGTAAGAAGCATTCCATCCCGCAAAAGCTGGACTTATTAAAGTTGGACTTTTTCTCTTTCATCTACTTTTTATCCAGCTCTCTAAAGGATCACAAAGGGATGGATACAGATGAAAACGTTGTGGGAATTTAATAATAACATCACGTAAAATAATTTATGAACTATAAGGTTTGTAGGGTTCGTCACTGCATTTAAATCAGTCACCGTTAGAAGCTGCATTGTGCTACTTTGAAGAAGCAAGCACCCCAGCAGCTTAGTTCTGATTGCACCCATAGCAGGTTTCGGACCTGTGCAATGAAGCTCCTTCATCATCATGCTACCCCGCAGCTACAATACAATAAAAGCTATTAGGGTGTAATAATTACTAGGCTTTGCTGGAAAGAAGAAAAGTTATGGGACTCCCTCTGATCCTTGCAAATAAAACGCTGGAATGCATCCATCGGAAGAGAGTTATGGAGCTGGGAATACATTTTAAAGTACTGGCAATGCAACATGGCAGAGGATAACTATCCATCATACTGTGAATTTAAATGAATACATACTCTACTGTGCAAGGAACACCATGAATCCCTGGAAGTCACGGGCGATTATAGAGTGCTGTGTTAAGGGTGGATGATGAAGTGTTACTGAACATTCTTTTTAAAGCCTGAACGTTCACTACTTCCTGCTGTCTAAAGAGATGACTAACTGACAGTCTATTAAAATTAACCCCCAGGATTTTCTCCTCCAGTAAGACCAGCCTCAGAACACCTCTTAATTATGTTTTTGTCTGGCGAAGTAAAATGATCACCTTCAGAGGAAAGAGATTTACTTGTGCAACACAAACCACAGCCCACATTCTTTTAACTCTGGATTTATTGACTTGTCTCAGACACTGATCCCTAAACAGGCCAGATATCGATCGCTTTCATCAATCACGAGCAGAATAGTAAGGTTACCTAATGGGTAAACTGGCTCACCACAAGTAATGTGATGATGGATGAAATATTAAAAAAGGAATCACGTGCTTGTCATCCTTCCACCTGAAACGCTGTGTGAGAGTACAGTACAGTTCTTCACTGTAAGTGGAAAACATTTTCGTCAACAGACTTCAGAGTTGCAGAAATGATTTGTGCCGCGGCATGTCAGCAATATTGAGGTCACCCACCTCTCGTGCATTTATTGGGAACAGCATGACAGTAAATTGGTTCATGTTTGATCTTTTCCTCCTCCGACGTATCTGCTCTTAATGTCTGTGCATTTGCTTCATGTAAAATTCTTATCGCTCAACATCTTGCTTGATTTTCTCTGAATAACTGACAGATAAAATGCTAGAGATACTGTACAGTTTGTCTGCTGCAAGCAATGACTGAAAGCTGTAAAAGTTGTAGCAGGCAAAATGCTTTTTGACATGGTCAGGAAAAAAAAGTCTACGCTAATCTTTCAAGTGAAATTAGAGGGAAATATAGTCCCGTAGCTACTCTGGGCTCGTATCAGGATTTAGAAAGCCGAGCCAGTTTTATCAGTCCGGACTAAAAGGGTAAAAAGGTTAACAGAGGAAGTAAGGAGTGGTGGTCCGATGGGCCAAACACAGGAGTTTCCCCTGAGAGAGCACGATTCCAATCCCAGGTTAACCTTGTGAAGCCTGAACGATGAAACAATCAAAGAACATTTTTTGAAACTGAATTGTTTCTCGAACCTTCTGACAATTAAAAAATAAATAAACTTGAATTTGCATATATGAGTTTTATTTGGCATAATTTTTGCTTTTGCGCATGTTTTGCAAACTCGCTCGTCTTAAACTCCCGCTGTCGCCATATTTTCTCCTATCTGGTAGTATATAACACGCATGGCAACTTATAATTGATGGTTACAATAAAACAAATGTAACCATCGTACGTGGAAGAACTCGCGATACATCGAGTATGTTCAATATATCGCCCACCCCTTATTCTGAGACTAACAGATGCAATAAATAAAGAAATTGGAGTTCTGCATTGTTCTTCTTCTTCTTCTTATATTTGCCTGTATATGGCAAACACAGAGCAGATCGAGCAGAGAAAGAAGAGCTGCAACAGGAAGACTGTTTATCTTTCTATTTTTCTAGATTTCTGCTTCCAGCAGCAAATTTAACCACAGAAAAGTCTTGTTCCTTAATTATTTCTTGCAAATGAGGACTCAATTCCATTCAAACAAAAGAAAAATACAGGAAGAAATAAATGAATTGTATATTCAATTGAATGTGCATTTTCTTTCCCTAATTAATTGTCTGTGAGAGGAATTTCTTCTCTTTGCTAATGAGCACGCAGTCTGTTCTGAAGCTTAAATCTGATTTAATGTATGCAACGTTTAAAGCAATTCAATATTGACTTGAAAATTTATATTACAAGCTGTAATCAACATGGCTTTCAGTTTATATCGTGTTTTCATTATATGAATCATTAAGTTATCAATTTATGGTGGTATCTGCTGGAATTTAATACTGTGGGCCTCATTGGGTCTTTACTTGCTTTACTTCATCCTGACACACACACAGCCAAAGCTCATCAGTGGTGAAGGCTAAATTTAGTACAGCACACTAGAAGCAGTGCCATGTATGAACCTGTCATCAAACAAATGTCACAGTGAAGAAAATGTGTCGCCGTGGCATGGCAAACATGTTTCCTGCGTGTGATTCATTACTCCAGGAGTGGCTGTGCTTCAGTTCATTTCACCGAGTTTTACTTAAATGAGCAGGGACAGTAAGAGGCAGCCACTAAAGGTCAAACAGTCCAGTCTGCATGTTAATTTTCTAATGTCACAGCACCGCAACTCCCAAGACACCGCTCACACATCTGCACAAATTATCATCAGTGTTGGTAAATATACACTAAGAGAAGCTGATGGATGCAATAATGACCTGAAACTGACCTTTCATTACAGATGAATGAGGCAAGTGGTCAATTAAAGCACACTGCAGTCACATGCTGTTAGTCATGTAGTGTGATGTCTGCTGACTAATGTTAACCTCTTTTACATCGGTTTTAATTTGTCCGTTTTCCTGCGTGGAGACAACTTTATTGTGACACTTTTGACGAGCGTCCATTCCTACAGTGGCCAAAATTCTGGGGTGAAATAACCTGCAATGGGATGCTGGCTTTATGCTTTGCTGCTTTATGTTTGAGCATTCATCAATTTTTTTGCTGAACCATGCGAATGGACCAAAAAACAACAAAGGACAAGATAAAATCAAACGAGTGAGTTGAATGCTGGTAAAACTGCAGGACTGAGGGGAAATGTAATGGTGAATCCATGCAATGCTTTTATCAGTCAGCATGAATGATTACGAATGGATAAAAACATTATAAACCCATATTTTATTACTTCACAAATACATAATTGATTTTAAGTTTTTTTCTTATTCCCCTTTAGGTAATTACTTCAGAATTAGATTTCTGAAGGAGTTCTACATGTAGCCATGCACTTAGAAATGCAACCAAATTATGGATTTGTTTTGCTGATGCAGCTGACTGACTGGCTGCATTAGCGTTACCTACGCTCTTTGGATGAGAACCTTAAAGACGAGACAGCTAACACAGGCAGGTAACTGGACTAGAAACAATCACACTGGACAAAACAGTAATTGGAGACTCGGACATGACCAGAATTATTTCATTCGTGTGTAAGGAACTTGCATTATCGATGCCTTTGAAATGGTTGCTTTGGAGATGTTGACCAGGTCCGTGACCATTCACGGGCACTCGCAGTGTTCAAAGCAACTTTGGTACTTCAAGATGGCGACAAAAACGTAGTCAGCCTGCTACCAGTTTACCATCAGTTTGCAATTTAATCTAGTCAAGTTGGCAATTACCTGCAACTGTTTATAATAGTGTAGTTATTAACGATGATAAATCAGGAAAAAATTGTCCTGGATAACCTAAAATACATGAGAAAATGACCAGAATACAGCCAGTTGATCCGAGTCCCCTACTGCAAAGAAACACATGGAAGCTTGGCACAGCTGACTTGGATTTATTGAAATTTTCTGGCAATCTTGCTTCATGTATATATTAGACTGCAATTATTTGCTGACCTTCAACAGTCCAAGCTGCCCCCCAAGCAGGCGACCCGTACAATCCCCTTGCAATCAAAAGTGGTCACTAGGGCTGGGTATCGTCACTGTCATAGAAATCTATGACTGATTTAATTCTGATTCACAAGGTCCCGATTCGCTTCAATTCAATTTTGACTCAGACAGTCAGAAATATTATAATTATGATCATTTATCAGTACATATCCATATTTTATATCTATGTATAAAAACAAAGCTGACACTTGTGAGACTTTATCAGAGGTGTAAGCATCAGAGCAGATGCCTTTGTGTCAAAGTAACTGACGATAAAACACAGAAAAACATGACGGAGATTTTCCTGGCCTGGCTTTTTATAGCAGATAACCGCCTTAAAAATATTCTGCAGTAGCTCAGAAACTGAAGAAAAGCATGAATGAACATATGAACATTACCTGATGCTGCTGAAGTGAAGCAAAGTTACAAAGGTTTTATTAGAGACACAGCTAAGGGTTTTACAATTTGGCATCATTTTTAAAAGTTAACATTTCCTCGGTATTGAACGGCAGAAATGAGGCTTTTTGAAAAAACAAAACAGCGGGAAACAGCACTGTACACAACAGTAGAGCGGTGCGTAATAATCAAGCGAATAATGCAGAAAACAGAGATTTGTGATGGTAAAGAGCAAAAGTATAAGTGAATTCAAGCGTTGATCTTGTTTTGCTGCTGGTTCAGTGAATTTTAGTCGGAGAGCGACGAAACCTGCAGCTTCAGACTCTGTGAGATGTCGGCTTTCAGCACTGACGGCATCCATGCGTTAGTGCCATCGGGTGAACGGGGGGGGGGGATCCGTGCTTTACGTTTAAATCTTTTTGAGGAATCCGTTTACCCGCTCTTTAATCGTTTGCTGTTTTAGCTGTTTGGCGGTTGTTGAAATTGTTTTGTGAGCTTGAAGCTGAGATTCTGGCATTTCTGGCAAAATACATTTAGATTTAAAACTCGATTCAGGATTTAATGATATTGCTTTGTTCAAACTAAAATCGATTCGAATCAGGAAATCAATTTTTTAAACCCACCCCTAGTGGTCGCCCAGAGGTTGAGGGCATCGCATGTGCAACCACTGGGCACCCAGTTGGTTATCGTAACTACTTGCAATCACTTGCCAAATGCAAAAATATTCAATGGAGTGACGGGGCAACCAGCAGTTGTTTCTAGCTGCATGAAGGTTGCTGCCTTATCTTTACTGTCGTGTGACTAAGCAATTAGTAGGAAACAAGACATAGGTGAACGCTATGAAGGCGAGATACATAAACTAAAAAGCGGGAAAGAATAAAAAAGACAGGAAGCCAAGTATATTTCAATGGGAAATGACTGGAGAACACATGCCAAGCCAATTAGCCTGAGCTTTCGTACTACTAAATAATAACAATTGCTCCTCGTTTTAAAATAATCCACTGACGAAGTCACTGGAGAGGTTTTGTTTACTACTACAGTCAGGCCGATATAATGAGACATGAGGTCAGCCTCCATTCTCTCTGTTCGCTGACTTTTAAAGCTTGCCTTTTTAATGGTCGGCAGTTAGAGGCTTAGTGGGGAATGGAAACGTGCCAGTGGTGACTCCTGGTTTGCCTTCTTTTAGTACGTTATTTATGCGTCCTTTTCTTCTGCCAGCCTGAGGGAGGCAGGCTTGCTACTCGGTGCCAAGTGAAGAAGGGCCAAGCATGGTCTGGAATCTAGTTCATTGTGACTCCCTCTCCAAACAGGAAAGCTTTGGGGAGATGAAGCTAAGCATCATCAGCTGCTGTGGGCACCGAGGAGTGGAGACCACTGAAGGATTTTGCCCACATCGCCATGGAGACAGTAGTACACGGCAGTTTAGATGAGACAAATCCATCCCTACTCCCCCCCACTTTTTTATGCTATTTTAAAACCTGGTGCTCAAGTGTTTACCCTCAGGGGTTCGCCATCACCTCAACCGTTACTCACAAACCCAAACAGACGTAAAAAACTCAGGAAACTGTGCTACAAAAACACATAAGAAGATACTAAAATATACCGTAGCATAAACAGACCAACAATTCAGACATGAATTTAAAAACATCACGCTGTTCCACGAGAGAGAGAGAAGCACGAGATAAATAGAGTGGCTGTCTCAACTGAATAAGCAAACCATAAGATTTTTTTTTAATTCCCTGTCCGAGAGTAAACTTTGAGATAAGACCCGATGCAAAAAACAAAAACACGTTGCAAGGAAATACGGTAAGGGGTATCCAACCTTAGTAACTGGCTAGATTTCAGTTAAATGTTAAAGGAAAAAAAAGAATAAGAAAGAAGCATTTAATGGCGTGTTAAAGTTCAGACTGAGGTATTTTTAGGAGAATTAAGACTAAAACTGTGAAAAGGTCTTACCACTGTCACTGTTGTCATCTACCAAGATGATCTCTTTCAGCAGGTGTGCCGGTGTGTGGTTGACCACACTGTGGACAGAGCGCAGGATCACTGACAGAGCCTCATTCACAAAGATGAAGACTACGGAGATCTGAGGAAGGTCCTCTGGGTATGTCATCTGCTTACACCTGATAAGAGATAAGAGAAATGCAAAATCATTAGCTGCCAATAAACCCACACAGACTTTAGTAATTGCATTTTTCCTTCAAAGCATTAACATAAATATATTAGAGAAAACAAAGAGTGTACTCAAGAAGCGGTCGCTTGCTGGAAGGTAGACTGTCAGTTTTATACATGTGTGTTAATGTGAGTCTACAGCAAGGAAAGGTTTGCCAAGTTTGAAAATTCTGGAGCCATCTCAGGGACCTTGGTGTGACCTTCAGGAAGGCTGAAGCTGACAATTTGAAATGCCGTGGCAGGAAAATCACAGGGGTAACTAATGGAGTTAATAATGGCTCTGGTCCATTTAGGTGTTCAGGTAAGGACAAAGTAGCATAGAGACAATGTCATCAGTTACAACTATTTGAAAAGCGGAAATGTTCCTATCAGAGATGTTCGTGAGATGAATGCGTTAACATCGGGCTCATTGTTTGTTCCTGCTGGTTGGATTTTAAAAAGACAGTTTTCTCTTGAGTGAGTAAAAGAGGAATTTTCATAGTGCAAACACTCTTATATTTCTCTCCAATGCACAACTGTTTATCTCAAAGGCAGAGGAATAATAAATATTATAATTTACAAATGACCCAGTTTTCATCTGCAAAAGAAAAGAAACTCAGAAAAATATTAATAACAAAGAGA
>VOQK01000831.1:29499-39590 GCA_015052645.1 Benitochromis conjunctus | reverse complement strand
ATTATTGGGAAACAAAAGTAGCTGGATTCTGAGACTCCTCATTTAAATTTGGGGCAGGTTTACTACATCCCATGTGCTAATAGGACATTCAGAGCAGCCAGTGCAAAATTAATGATATAAACCACAGGAATTTCTCCCGCTGGTTGCCATTAAATTGACAAGAGTGACATTAGCAGTTTTCTATTTAATATGAAAACTGACATGAGACAGTTTTTGGCCCACATGACATCTCATCAACTAGCCTACAGCAGGTACTGGGTACAGTGGGTCCAGTGTTTTGTGCAAGAAATCCTGAAAATACATAATAGTACACTTTGAGGGAACATGCTGTGTCTCACCTTAAGCTTATACATGCATGCTGGCAGTGGAATTGGCTTTTTATCTTGACATGATTAGCTAGTTCTTTTTCCAAAACCTCCTTCAATTCCTAATATTAAGCAATCACTGAGAAACTACTGAGGGTTAAAAATGGTCCAAATTCTTTTGACTCCAGTGAAATGATCAATGTGCCATTTTTTCCAGGTGTAACAACAAAGCATACTGTCCAGGCATGCACTAAAAAGACGATTTAGTAGCTTGAGTTAGTTAGCGAGCTAGTTGACGTCAAAGAAAAATGTACTGCTACATCTTTCGATCTAAAAAATATGAGCTAAAACTATATAACAGCATGCTATAGAGGCTTAGTGAAGTTCGGCTAGTTGATATATAATGATCTGTTACCTCATTGCTAGCTTCCAGAGACTCTATACATCTAACCATTTTTTTTCTTCCTCAGGGTCATGGCTAGGCTGAGCCTATCCCAGCACTCATTGGGTGGAAGGTGGGGTACACCCTGGACAGTTTGCCAGTCTATTGCATGACTATATGTCAAATCTGTGTAATCTACAGTGCTATTATACGGCTAATACACATTTAGAGTTAAATTACTCTCAAAAGCAAACATGCTGAAGGTCGCTCCACCTGGGTGCCCGAACAGCACAAACAGCACAGACACATACCATTTTATGGCAGGAAAAAAAGACACAAAACAGAAAAACATCAGCTAAGACTAAGGTAAAGATCCACAAGGAGGTCAGTGTTTAATATGTGGAAATGCTACAACTTAGCCTAAGACTGTTCCTTTCTGCAGTGTTTAAATTTTTGATGTACGGCACAGAGTGCGCCCGGAGGCTGCAGTGTACACTGTGAGCGTTTAAAACCTTAGCTTAAAGACATGCTACAGAGAAATACTGCTGACACAAAGCTGTCTATTCAAAAACATCTAAAACAGTGGAGGCCTGCACCCGGAAGCTGAGTCAATGCATACGGTTGCTATTCATTTTACTGCTGCATGCACGAAAAAAAAAGTAAAAGTCAGAACACATCCACTTTCTGACTTTATTACTTTAAGAAAGTATTACAAAAACATGACTGTTCCTTGCACTTTTGACCTCACCTGAACCTGCAAGAAGCTTTTGCAAAGTCCACTAATCCTCAGCCCCAGGCTATATTTGTACAGTTTATCAATTCTAACACTACTTGCATTGCAGTCTGTTTCAACTTTGCACAGTAAATGTCGCGGAGGATTACAAAAACACTGGTAAAAATAAATATATTAAAGAAGGGGAAGAGGAAAAATGCAGAATGCACTCAATGAAAATGTAAGTTCTGCCTTAAATTGTATGCAATAAAACAATAAAACCAACCATAAAACTTTGCTAAAACAAGTCTTTTTTTGAAAGCTACAGAACCAGCCACGGGGAAAAAAAACAGGTGTAGAGCTGTAGCTGGAAGAAGAATGTACATGACATAAAATGAGCAGAAACACAGGCAGACATACTTCTTAGGCCTGTAGTCTGGGATGCTCCTGTCCAGGGAGATACGATCACTGAGCTGAGCATTGTAGCCATACTCCTCATACTTCCTCTCGGCATCGCGGCTATCCTCTCCCAGAGTGGCAGCAGCTCCCCCCTGGCCGAGGCCGCCGGGCCCTTCCACCAGCCCCATGGGCTTCGCTAAACCTGCCAAGAAAATAACACATGCGACAGACAATTATACAGATGTACATAGCCATGGATTCCAACACACACAGACACAGAGCAGACATAGACAGGTGAGAAGAGGGGGCAAGTGATTGACATTGCCTAGCAGTGTGAAGAAACCGGTGCATGGCAGCTCTGAGACCCAGCGGGGCTCATCCATAGGGCATCATTACAGTGTCTGTCAATGAAGAAGCTGCAAAACACCCACACCGACACAGACGTCACAGGGAAGAGCAAAGAAGAGCAGAAGCTGAGAGGCACAGTGGCAGAAGGGCCAACAGACACCAGACAGAATTTATAGTGCACAACTTTAGGTCACATATAGAACAGCAGGCATGAAACTGTCAGTGGTTAATCAAGTGTGAAAGAAAAACTCTCTGAAACCCACACTGAGAAGGATTATGATTATAGTTTTACCTAAGTTACAGATGCACTTTGTATGGGTTACCATTTTATTAATGCAAATCACTTTGATGCCATCAAATCAAAGCTCTGTATTTTAAAAGCTAGATGCGCATTGTGTTTTTGTTTGTATATTCAGATTAAAATGCTTCTCCTTTTATTGTTAAAAAGCTCTCAGTGTTGGACCGACAACAAAATAAATTTAAAAAAAAACAACAAATTACTACAGAGACAAAAGATAGTGTTTAGAATTTTGTGAATAACTCTCCCTGGACCAAATTATTATGTGGTTGCCTTTTTAACAACATCCAAAACACAATATGCTCCAGATAAATATGCAGAATGCACTTTAAAAAATCAGCATCACATTATAAACAACTTTAAAAAAAAATCATGACAACAAAGACAGATCAGACCTCCTTGAGACTCCAGTGAGGAAAACAATCGGCAAGTCGTTTTCAAATACTTGTTTCGTAGCTTTTTGAAACAGCAGGACTTTTAATAGTGTTAATTTGACCAAATTCTTGTGTGTTTAAATCCCTCACATCTTCCGGGAGTTCCGGGATTTCTTTTCAATTATTATAAACTATCAGTGGTTTTCACGCTTCTTGCAAACCGTTGCACTAGTCTGCGGCTTTCAGCCTTCAGAAGCATTCCTTTTCCTCCCCATATTGCATGAGAACTCTAAGAGGGTTTCCTTTTAATTAAGATCACAAAGATGGCAGACTAATTAACAACTCTGTCTGAGGTTGATACCAGTTATCTGAAATGATATGAGAAATAACAGAAGCAAAACCTTCACAGGAAAAAAAAAAAAATCTTGCAATCCCACTGAAATAGCAAAAAACAATCTGGAACAAATTCAGATCTGAAACGTTCACCGTGGAGTCGTTGTAGCACAAGAGCAGACTGTCGAGCCGTTACACTCGCTTTCCATCTTCAACCTGACATTGCATCCAGTCTAAAGCCGGGGTTAATCTCCGTTGTGGACATGTGCGTGGACTGCTGCGAACACAACACATGAGCATCTGTCCATACTGTACTATTTTTAATTTGCTTAGAGAACACACGTGGTAGCTCAAGGTTTTGCGGTAGTGTCTGCAAGCATGTGTCAAATGATTGTGTTTTTATGTATGGGTCTTCACTATCAGCTGAACAGCTGGTGGTAGCATAGATGTAAAAAATGCATTAATGATGTTATTTTAGAAACCCATTCATAGTTTCTTTTTCTCCATAAAAAAAAAAAAATCCATAAATTTGTATGAAAAATATTCTGATTTGATCAAACACAACTTCACTGTCTTGGTTAAAATCTTAGTTTGTTCTTGTAGATTTAAAATGACTGAAACCTTTGATTCAACAAGGCCACACCAGATGTTGCACTGAACACCTAATGGCTCTATTCAGCTAATTATAGAAGCATTCTAGGAGCATGTGTGCAGCGGTACCACGACCGTGGAGTGGTTATTCAAACAGCGCTTGTTCCATGCAGGTCCTTTTATCTCGCAAAGAGCCCGAAGAGTGGCCAGATTGCCTGGCTGTGTGCTTAGCAGTGAATGGGAGCCCGTTCTCGCTCAGCCCCAATCGTGTTACAGTATGCTTCTTCGCTCTAACACTGCTAAATTCAGCGCCGGACTCAAACCACCCTTCTGCTCTTATTAAAATGACTCATGACTGTGTTTAACGAGCCGTCGCTTTGGTGCTGTGACACTGACATTTTCAGAAAAGGAAGGAGAAAAATGAGGTGCGGTGTCAAAAGTGAAATCTTGGCTGAGGGAAAAAAAAAGTGCATGTTCAGACCGCCACTGTACTGTAAAATACCGAGGTGGGGACCGAGTTTCTGACTTTTGAAAATCCAAACCCTCCTGGGTCACAAGCAGCTGCCCTGAGCCGGCGATATTTCCACTTCAGCCATTAAGCATTTTGGCTCTGCTGAAAATCTGTCGTCGGGTTGGTGAACTCTGCACTGTACGTTTAATTGCACAGGAGTAATGCTTTGATGACATCGCAGGAAAATCAAATCTTAATATGAGGACATGATTGTTGTCCTTATTAATATGCTCACCAACACTGCAGTTTTTATGGTGCAAGCAATCGCCATCTTTGTAAAATAGCAATTTTTATATTCAGTCTTTTTCTCGGGAGAAATAAAATATAAATCTGTGCCATGGGAAGATTAAAAAGCCTGCATTGCAAAACTCCCATTAACAGCACCCACCCTCCAAAAATAATTTTTTGTGCAGTGTCTAAGCTACAAAGAAACTGTTATAAGGACATGTTGTCATGCGTCCCTGCCAGCCTTCACTATTGTTTGACTATTTAAAATTCCATGAAACTGTGGGATAATGTCAGATAATTGTTATGCGAGCCAAGCATCCACTGTGGCCTCCACAGAATAATCGAGCTGCGTCTGTTCTCCATATCAACAGATGGACACACAGACAGTAAGCAAACAGCGCATACCGATGAAGAGCTCAGCACTCAGCTTCACCCCCTCCAGGAACTGAGGAGTAATCACCATACTTGGATGGCCTCAAATCCTCGGGTGCGACTGAAGATTTGTAATTGGAGCTGAATGGTTGCAAACTGGCTTCTCCCATGAGAGGGATTTAGCATGCCCGACACCAGCCAATGTGGTGGCATTTTGACAAGTATGGGTGGGGTTCACGTCACGGACAAGCCATCTGTCATAGCTGCCTGTGTCACACAATAACACAGATAGCCTCCAGAGCCAGAGTCTCAAGTCTGGAGGGCCTCTCTGTCTCTGTGTGTGTCTTGGAAGCAGTACAGCTCCTGCCAGCTTTGTTTTCTGGTCACTGCGTTATTTTTTGCTTCCCTCCTGTCTACAGCTGCCTCAGCCTGATTGAAGGTTCCTTTATGGGATGAGACCTTAAAGTCTGATCCGCTGTTGTCTGTCTGTTAGCATGTCAGCAAAAGGTTGGATTGCTGACATGTAGACTGTACAGCAACAAGTTCTAATGATCTTTATAGAAGATTTTCTTTTTAAATTTAGCTGCTGTTTTGATGTTGCTCGGGAGGTCACCTCAGATAGTAAAATTACTTTCCCCGGCATTGATTCATTCATCAGGTTTCCTAGAGTTTGTCGTCTGTTCGTGTGAAATTGGTTTGGAAGAAATCACTTCTGAAAGAAATAACTGGACTGTTGGTCTGTGGGCAGAGCATGGCACAACATTGTGAGGACTAAAAGCTCTCCTCCCGCAGCGACTACACAAGTTAAAAATGTATGTACACATGATCCTGCGGGGTACTTTGTATAAAAGCATCCAGCTCTTGTGTTCTGGTCAAAAAAAGAGGGAAAAATGACAATGACTAAAAGCTCACAGCACAATGTGAAACTCTTGTGAACGAAAACTAATATTCCAGCATAAAGAATTTACTTTCACATTTTCCGTGAGCTTCTTTCCCATTCACTGTTTCTGAAGCGGAAGTAGCCCTTCGAGCGGTGCCGTTGCACTCTCACCACTTCACTTTGAGGCAATTACAGCCCAGCATCTGCTTCTTCCACTCAGACCTCACTCCCATCCAAAGCATCAGCGCAATGTGGCTCCTCTGCGACGACATGCACCGGTTTGAATCTCATTGTGTCCGAGCATGTATCCGTCTCTGCGCTCTCTCCTCGCAGCCCATCTGACATGACACAGTAATATGCACAACAGTTATAAATTATCTAGCAACCTTCAGAATGACTCCGATGTGGCCTTTACAAGAAAGAGTCTCAAATTCAAAGATGACCCCATTTTTAATAAATGATTTAAGAGCACGAGTGGTTTTAAGCGTGTCCAAAGTGATGCAGCAGAGTTCTAAATATTGATGCTGAGGGGAGGTGGAGGATTTCAGTGATCTCTTGAAGAGGAGGAAAATAACTCATTCTAAAGAGATTTAAAGTCTTCAAAGGCCAAAACAAATCTATGAAACATTGAGAGCTGGGAGAAGCACTGGTTTAAATCTGGGAGCCAGGCATCTTAGGAGGATGAGAACTCCGATTTGGAAATTGATACCAATTAGACCCCTAAGTTATCTGTAAACATGCAATATGATAGCTCGTGTACTCCAGATATAAGGCATAAAATGGAGCGCTTAAAGTTTTTCTGTCAGCTATTTTTCTATTGAAAAGTAAACTTGCGTATCATAATTTCCCTGGTTGTTAGGAACTACCTGTCGTTTTCTCTTCAGTTTGTTTTCTCATGCTATTAAAAATCATTGAAAGTTACATGTTTACTCTGCCGTGTTGGTCAGGCTAAAAGTGTGCAATGAAAAGGGCAAGAATAAGGTTGGTGATGGAAAAAGAGCAAAAAGTCTTTGAAGTGTCTCAGAATGTTACAACACTGAGACAGGATCCAGTCATGAGGAGCTCCTTTCTGTATGAGCTGTTCTGCATCAAGAAATCATGAAGAAAATTTACATGATCAGTTATCCAGCCTGGCAAACTGGCCTATGCCCTTCAGTCACTGGATATCATCATTAAATGTTGGTAATGTAATCACTGCATGACTCTAAGCCAGCAGTATAAATAAGAGAGATGCTCGCTCCATTTGAAATTGACATTATTGTCTGCAGCTGCCTGCTGATTGTCAGGTGAGCCACTGAATTCGTTATGGTGATTCCTCAAGGCTGAGCAGAATTGATTGTTATCTGTTTCTGAAACTGTGTTGTCAACCAGCGTCTCATCTACATATCATTATTATAATATAATTCATTTCATCAGGATTCATCACGCAGGGATGTGATGTCCCTGCAGCCACCGCCATTACACGCTGCAAAACGTATACGCACACTGTGATACGTGTCATTAAAAGTGAGTTTGAGCGCCAAGCGCATGCCAGCGTGGAGGGAAGTGAGAGGGACATTTCTCCATTCTCATCAAGTCTTTGTTTGAGCTGGCTTGGCCTATAAACAACGTTAGATTTTTCCCTATAATTGGGCATATAGATAAGAAGCATATCTGGTGCTACAGTTGGACCCGTGAGGCTGCCATCCCATCAGCTCCTACGCAGTGGGGAAAGGCAGGAAGTGACACGCATGGCTGATGATAAGCACCTCTGTGTGCCTCTAAGTTGTGGGACAACAGCTGAGCTTAAACAATGATGCTTCCAATGGTGGTCAGAAGAAAGGAGTGGACAGAATAGCAGTACATCGGCTCGCTATTGTCTGTTTTTTTAAGAAGTTTATTTTTAGAGCAGATCTGCTCTAAGTTCTGCTCTAAGGTGATAAAAGAAGAGAGACAGCGAATGAAATGGCTTTCAGGCTCTTTCATTTGTGTCCAATCCAAATAAGTTCAAGTGTAAGACAATCAGATTGACAATAACCAAATATGATTTATTTATGTATTGTATAAGCCTATTTTTAAATACCTTAATCTTGCAATTGCTGACTGGCTATAACCCCTCTGAGAACACTAGTTATCCTAGCAGTTTAGCAATTGTCAAGCTGTGGAAATCTCCCCAAACTGAACCGTTCTGTATGGGTTAATGTAAAAACACAAGCATGTTTGAATGCAACAGCTGAAGCTGTGTGTTGGTTTTGCAAAATATAAGCTCTTGTTGTTTGTTTTATTTGATAGCAAATATGACCAAAAGCCGCTCATGTCACAGTACAGAAACCTTTCCTTGAAGTCACTAATGATCTTCTACTCGGAGCTGACTCTGGTCTTCTCAACATTCTCGTCCTTTTGGATCTGAGCCTTCGACACCATCTCTCACTCCATCCTTCTAAACACCTTTCCTCTCTTGGCATCTCCAGCACACACCTAGCCTGGTTCCAATCATATCTCCTTCTGCTCTCGTCTGTTCCCGGTCACTTCTGGTGTACCCCAAGGTTCACTCTTAGGCCCTCTTCTCTGTACCATTTTCCTTACATTTGATCTTCACTTTCATTGTTTTGCCGATGACACTCAGTTATATTTCTCCTGCAGGCCCGATTCCTCTTTCCCGCCTTCTTCTCTTACAGAATGCTTATCCAAATTAAAATTCTGGTTCAGTAATAATTGGCATCAAATCCAACTTACTGAAGGCAAATCATTTCACTCTCAATATTGACAACTCTACAATCAGGTTAAGAGCCTTGGTGTCATCCTTGAAAGCTCACTATCCTATAAATCTCACATCAGTGATCTCACCCATTCTGCCTATTTCCGACTACACAACATTAACTGATTATATCCTTCTCTTTCCATTCAGTTTGCATCGATTCTTGTTCATAGCCTCATTACTTCCTGCATTGACTATTGTAATTCTCTCTTACATGGTCTTCCCCAAAAATCCCTCCATAAGCTTCAACTGGTTCAAAACTCCGCTGCCGGCATTATTACCAGAACCCCCTCCTACCAGCACATCACACCTGTCCTTCAGGAACTTCACCGGCTCCCTGTGAAATTCTGAATAGTATTCAAGCTTCTTCTGCTCACTTTCAAGGCCCTTTATAACCTTGCACCTCCTTACCTTTCTGACCTGTTAAGCACTACCTCTTCTGCCTGCTCACTTGATCTTGTTCTATTCAACTTGCTGTGCCTTCTTTCCGCCTCAGCACCATGGGAAGCAGAGCTTTCAGCTGCTCTGCTCCCAGGCTGTGAACTCTCTACCCCCGGATAAAAGAAACATTGGTTCTCTCCCCCAGTTTAAATCTCACCTAAAAATCTGTTCAAGTCTGCATATTCACTGTAAACTTATTATTTGTTTATTTTATCTTGCTTTGTTTGTTCTTTGTTCTGTCTTTGTTCTATTATGTGTTTTTACTCAATTGTTAAGTGTCCTTGGGTGTCTAGAAAGGCGCTTTTAAATCAAATTTATTATTATTATTGTTAAAAATTTCAGAAAGCGCCAGAGACCAAAGTTCACTGATTAATTCAGTTGTTGAAACAAGCTAAAGTTTTAACAGTACTGCGTCTTCATCTGCCTCCAAAAAGCAAAGGAATAGACATTTTTTAAAACTGTTGACATCTTCAACATCTTAAAATGAGATCAGATTTACTATATCTTTTTACAACTTTATAAGATCTTGGACTTTTTTGCAGTCACAGAACCTGGGCACTGGCCGACCCAATCACAACAGTGATTGGGTCGGCCATGAGTTCCTGTGTATATAAAGGTATTCTAATGATTCTAGTGTAAACAGTGATGCCAAGCACAGCAGGGAATCTACAGCAGAACGTCTGAAAAAGAAAATAATTAAGGTGCTGCAATGGCCCAGTCAAAGTCCAGACCTCAGCCTGATTGAAATGCTGTGGTTGGACGTTAAGAGAGCCTCAAACCTCGATGAACTGAAGCAATGTCGTAAAAGAAGACTGGACTCAATACTTTAAAACTCAAAACATATCACTTGAAGTCGTTGCTGCAAAAGGCGGTTCTACGAGCTTCTGAATCATGAGGTGTATTTAGCTTTTGACACACAGTTTTCTCAGAAAATTTTTTTCAAAATACTGACAGTCCTATAATACTGTGCACTACAGCTCATAAATGCCAAAATGATGTAGCATGTGAATGGGAACAGTACATAATTCAAATTAGTTAGTTTTTTGCAGTTGTTGCAGCTGTGCCAACACTGACATAGAATATCAATCAATTGATGTTTCTTTCCCAAATACACTTTGAAAGTCACAGTCAACTTTTCCACTGGGTGAATTAATCCTGCAATCATGTTTTTTTTTTTCCA
>VOQK01000831.1:19131-29479 GCA_015052645.1 Benitochromis conjunctus | reverse complement strand
TTTCCACTACAATAACTGAAAATTAGGACTTCATGACGGATGTCTAACTCTAAAGTAAAAAAATTCCATCTCAATATTGACCAAAACAACCCCCCAAACAAAACATATCTCTAAATGGCCAACAATACCTGGGTATAGTGTGCATTTAAGTCAGTAAGACTTAGAGGGCTTCAGCAGCTAAGTACCTGCGAGGAAGTATTTACCAGTGCTAATGTTGTACTTAAGTCGAAAACACTACTTTGTAAGCTTGTTAACAAGCTTAAAACCCCTCATCTGATTACCCAAAGCTGGTGGCATCCACAGCAGAGCAATGCTGCTGATAACCCCCCCATGTTACTCATTTCTGCACAGAATGGGCTGCTGGAAAAGCTTGACCGCTGTTTTCTTGTTGGGAGTCTAGTGCTCGTTCTTCAGGCAACCATGAAATAAGAATTCTCTGACTTTTTTATGTCCTTCAAATCTAATTGGAGTGTACTGCATATCCCATGGCATGCCATAGGTAGGCAATAAACAACAGAAGGGATGGGGGATCACTTCATATCGCTGCTGGACATGATAATAGTTATTGGCGCCTTGAGTCCTCTCACCATAGTCATCCCCAGTGGCCACAGAATACAGTTTGCGGTCTCTGCACTGTTTAGAAAAAAAGGCCAGTGACCTGGGATATGAGGATATGATTAACTATGCCATTAAAGAGTGTAAGAAAAATCATGCAAGGCCTGTGACAGTCAGCATCCATCCACTGTGCGCTCCTGCTTCTGCTTAAGACAAATGATGATACTGAAATGGACTGATGTTTATGATTTGGACCGCATAGAGATTATTTTACAAATAATACATCTGCATTTGTCACACTGTGCAGCTGCACTTTTGCAGTTGAATTCAGCAACTTGCCATGTGAAGCTCCATTTGATATATAGTGTAAAAGCCTGACACTCAGTGTCATTGTTAATCAAAGAATCTCACTCCAAGGTCAAAAAAATGCTTTCGTTCTGTCATACTTTGTATGATACCTGGCAGGTAGGGAACTGTGCCAGCTCCGCACTTTGTGGTTTGTTCCCCTCTTCAGCACACTTGTGAAAAACCTGCAAATTGTGCCCCAGCTACTTGGACTCAGCAGTGCAGCAGCAAAGACAAGTCAGGTCTAAGAATATTTTATGAAATTGATGTGACTCTTTTGACAGCGTATGCCTAGCATTAGAGGAAACACGCCCTCCAGGAGATAGTCGGCATTAAAAGACTCAAATATGCATCGCACTTATAGAATGAGACAACGTGCATCTCGTACTTTTTCAGCTGGGACGGCAGCTCGTCTTTAGAATCTGAAAAATACATTTTGTGTAGATATAAAAGCCTGTTGTTTGACCTTGAGTCCCGCAGTCAACAAGATCTGTGCAGGCACTGTGTGCTCATGCCCAGTAGCAGTGATACTCTGCTGTATTGACTGTCTCTCTTTCATCCTGTCTCCAGTGGGGGAAATAATTATTTGATACCCTGCTGAATTCGTAAGTTTGGACACTTAGATAGATGTGAACAGTCTCTCATTTTTATGGTAGTTTCATTGTAATGGAGAGAGAGCGAATATCAACCAAAAATTCATAAATCAACACAATGCATATTTTGCATGTCAGTAAGTGAAATAAGTATTTGATCCCTTACAAACCATCCTGAATTCTGGTTCCCATGGATTGGCTGTGTGTCCCTGTTGCACAGAGATTACAATGAATCAATCAGTTACAGATACTCATGATCTCAGCTCCTTATATGTATAAAGCAGGCTTGTTCACAGAATCAGTTTCTCCCATTCCAACCTCTCCACCACCATGGCTGAGACCAAAGAGTTGTGAAAGGATATCAGGGACGAGACTGTAGAGTTGCACAAGGCTGGAATGGACTACAAGGTGTTGGATTAACACAAAACTACATGAGAGGAGCTCGAAAATGAAGTTGGGACCACAGTCACCAAGGACACCCCTGGTAACACATTACACCAGTTTCCTAGTTATTATTATTCCTAGAGTGACCACTGATTCTTCCTATGTTGGTTCATGGAGTTTATTTCTTTCTACTGTTTTGCCTCCAATAAAAGGTTGTTTTCATTTTGATCCCTGCCTCCATCTGGGGTCCTCATTCACCATCTAACTTGACAAGTCCCTCTGCATTTACAAAATACCTGAAAACTCATCTCTGATCATTAAAAATATATATTTAGATTTTTTTTTCTATGAAAAAAATCTCTTTATGCCTTAAAATGGTCTTGATGTAATTCCACATCATTACCTCATTTTGTATGCACAGATCTATGAATATGCAAATTAATTCCCACCTCACACTCCTGCCACGGCATCCACTAGAAAGCCCTGCACCACTTAAAATGTTTGCATGTTAAGCAGGAGTGGGGAAGGGAGAGGACAACACATTTATGCACATTGCTTCACTTGTACATCAGGATGTTCCTGAACACAGCATGGTGTTAAGAGAGGATAAAGTAAATCATATGAGTGCATCTGAAAATTCAAAGTGCCTGAAGGTTCTTTGCTAGTTTCTACCTATTAAAATTTACTAAAACAAAACTGTGTGTCCCTGTTTTCCTGTTCAAGTCACACACAGAAGCAAAACCAAATGCGGAGCAGAGAGAAACTAGCAGGACCGTAAATGATAACAATACTCACACTATGATTAAATAGAATCAGTACACACAGCTAATTATCAGGCAGTTAATCACATCTTGATAATATAGGATAAAACCTGTTCCCCATCACCAATCACTGTTAAAAAAATGATATCTGTGAGGGTCTTAAAGCATACAGTCAAATGTAGTGCCCCACCCTTTCTTCTTAATCTTTCTCCATATTGTTAAAATGAAATACTGCAACTTCAGTGGCAAATGAGACATGCTTATTTTCTTCAAATTGTTTATTTCTTTATTGTAAAATTTCTGGGTTAAACGGCTTTCAGGAGCCTGAACTCTTAAAAGGCTATGATGAAATCTCTGCCCTCATCTGTGAGCATCATAAAATACAACAGCATAAACAAAGATTCCCCACCATGCTGTTCTATCATTAAGCCTTAGCTATAGTGAAGAAACAAATCAGTAACACAGTGTAATAGTCTACCATGCAGCCTTCTCATTATTTGGCTTGGAAACAAGAGTCTTTGTAGATGAGGCATCACTGGATCAAAAACAGATCCTTCCTGTACTGCGAGAGAAAAGGTTTCCCAAATAACTGTGAATACAGAGTTCCAAACTGGATGCTCTCTTCAAAAGACTGAAGTTTAGCAGTCACTGAGTCATCATCAAGTCAGCCACTTCATGCAGATGCATCTGGTGCAAGGTAGAAAAGCACTCCTGTGGTAATCACAGGATGTGAGAACATATTAGTTGTGATCCCACTTATCCCTTATTATCTGAGTGAGCACTCTGGGGGGAAAAAAGCATTTAATTCAAGAAATCTGTTTCTTTCATTGCAAAAAAAAAAACTGCCAAAAAATTCTTTATTACTCAAAGATATTTTTGGTGCAGATTTGCTTATGGGGATGAGAAAGCAACTGGATATTTCAGCTAAAGTCGTGAAACTCATTTAAATAGGTTAGGTTAAGCAATCACATGGCTTTGACCAACTAAGCCCATTCACTTCTCCTATTTAACATTTGCATCAGAATTAAAATAATACCTTTAAGAAAAATGATGCTTATAAGAATAAGAAGTACTGGTAGAAAGTATGCATGTATATATTAAGTACACATAAACATAGAGGCTGATGCAGTCACGCCTCATTCCTTTCATGAGTCTTTTGAAGCCCACTCACTCACCACGACCTTCTGCTGCTTAAAACACATACATGTATTAAATAAAACAGTAAGGCAGAGTAAGACGTAACCTGATTTAAAAAAGATTTCTGCTGTGGTCAAGAGACCAGATCTGACCCACAGACTAATGCCCGTGTAATGAAATCCTGTAAAAGTCCGTCATTGTGTTATAGAGGTAGTACATTAGGCTCTCCTTCAAAACGCAGACTGCCAGTTAAATCTGACATATTTCACCAGCGATGCCTCCAGTGAGATGGCAGGAATGATGCTGGCGAACAGACTTTCTCCAAGTGCGATTCTGCACCGACCTCGATAATTATTAGAAATGCATGTGAAGTTTACAACAGGTCAGTGATAGCACAGGGAAGTACATTAACCCGGATATAATTCGTGCACGTGCATAAAGTATACAATGCATAATTAGCCTATTAATAAGCAAGTGTGATTCTACTGCCATTAATTCATGTGACAGCGAAGCGATTTTTCAAAAGAAATGAAGATAGACTGACAATAAATAAAAAAATAAAAAAATAAAATGCATGAGTCATGGTCCAGGTCAAACTCACCTGAGCGCATCTTATTACCCGACAACTTGGTGGACATCATGCAAGGACCCCCTGTGTGCTAAATATAAAATGTTTGTTTTCATCGATCACGGATTTAACAACAAAGAACTTCAAGCAGTTTCCTACCGTTTAACTGGTTGTAGACCACATCCTCCAGCCTCTCCAGCCGCTGGAGAATTGACTGCCTGTCCACCAAGTTGGAAACTTTGCCATTCCTGGCTCGCAGCCTCTGGTCAGAAATACGCCCTATCTGGATGAGCTCCTCGGATCGGTCCTGGATCCTGCAGTACACCGAGAACAGTATAATCCCCACAAACACTAAGATGTTGACGGTCAGCAAAGTTTTGATTTTGCGTGCCACAGCCATGAAAGGAGAATATTGTCTGGCTGACTCAGTCAAGCCCGGCAAAAGCTCACGAGTGGTGGCCTCCTTTGTCACCTTACAGTGTGTCTTGCGGCGGGGTGATTTCTGTGCTCGCTGGAGAGAAGGTCAACTCGTGGAGACCCGAAGGGCTGACTGATCCGTTCAGCACCACGGACAGCGCGGGAGGCTCCGTAGTGGGACACCGCAACGGTCACATAGAACTTAAAAGGTGGGAAATGTTAGTAGCGTCCCCGGAGCTCGGCTCCAACCAGTGAGCGATGCTTTTCAGAGCTTCACTCGCCGACAAACAGCTGCACTCGCTCCAGCTACATATTACAAGCGAACAATGACAGGGGATGCATTCATCCTCCTGAGCAGCCTCCGGCAGTTGCAAAGCATCTCTCCTCCGCAACGTGATAAGTCGCCAGTTCCTTAGCATCAATATGTCTCGTCCATCGCGCAAGAAAAGCCCTGGTTTTGAAGCGTCACCCAGCTCTCACCGCTCCTCTGTGGCATCTCCTTCCTCACAGGCGTTGTGGTCACCCGATCCGTCTTACTCTGCAAATATGAATCTAAATGCGCTTATGTCCAACAAATAAATATATATATGTGTGTGTGTGTGCATGTGTGTGGATGTGCGCGTTTCAAAAACAAAGCGGCGTTTCTCTTTCTCTCTCTCTCTCTCTCTCTCTCTCTCTCCGCCTTCGAGTCTCTTTCTGTGTTTGTGTCCCGTCAGACCATCGCTGCCTCCTTTGGCGCTGCACCGTGGGATGAGTTAAGAGCAGATTTGCCCTCAAATGCAGTCAAACGACGCTCGTTGTCGATGAGAGCGATGCAGCCGGGCTCTGGCATGCTGTCGCTCCTCTCTCAGCCTCCCCGCTCTGTCAGGGAGGAAGAGCCACCGCTGCGTCCTGACGTTTAGAGGCACACAGTCATGAATATTCACAAGCAGTCTTGTGTCGGAATAAAATAAATAGCGCGACCATGGAAGCAGCGTGTACTTCCAATTGGTAGGGCAACCTACCCCCCCCACCCCTGTACAGGTGAGCTGTGGAAATGTGTGCGAAGATGTGTTAAATGGTTTTTCTATGTTATTCACAGGGCCGAGCCTTTAGGTTAACCAATTCGCACATGTGCCTTAGGTTGCATGCATGCACTCCTATACAAGTAGGCTGTAAGGATCATTTCACAAATCACATGTTTGACTACAGTTTTAACGCCAAGCTACATGGAGTAAACATGTATAAATTTGAATTAGGAAGGCATGTAACATTTGTTTATTATGATATGAATCCACTCCAGGAGAGAATTTGAGGTTTTGCCAACCAAAAACAGGGAAAAATCCCAAGCAAAATCACACACTGGTGACTGAAACTCCACACTAAACCCACCGATATTGAAGGACATCTGTTTTATAGAGCCATCCAGATTCTAATCATTACTCAGTTCAAATTACTCCTACTCCATACTGTAACCTGCCATTGCCAGCTCCTCATCTCCAATTCCAAATGAATTATGGCTCCAGTAAATCACGTACAAAGAGCTTCGGGCTCTCTGTGTACTTTTACTTGATTAGGCAAACCCAGACACGGTAGTGGCTGCCCGAAGTACTTTGATTCCACTTCACACCCACCAGAGGATCTCAGATATGTGCTCTTCAGTTTGTTTGCTGCTTCACTACACCGAGATAGTGCCAGGGTAAAGCCTCTATAGTCTGCACATTTCTTTGTCGGAGGACATTTGGTATGAACGTGAGCTTGTAAGTTATTTTATACTTCTATACATTTCTTTATGGTGTATGTCTTCAAGAGGGAATCAGTTCTGATTTTCTGAGAGCAGATTTGAGGACTTTTATTTTTAGTGTTTTCAAAGAGCGAGACCATGTCATATAAGTCTAGGCACAAACTTCCTTGAGAGGTTAATTTGTTCCACAAAGCTCCTGCAATCCAAAATTGTTTTTCTTTTTAAGGGGGTAGAATAACAAAGCTTAGGCAGGGCTCATACTGTTCCCTGTGTGGTCATGATACTGATGATGATGATGATGATGGTGATGCATACTACCTATTGCCTTACAGCTCCCAGCTCTGCATAACAAGGACATTTAAAAGGATTTTCATTGTATAGAATGTATAATAAGGTGCACACAAGGTGCTGATTTGATTCATAGTTTGCAGAAAGAGTCTGTGGGGAAATCATTGTTACAGACACCTCAGGCACCGTGCAGACCTAAGCACAGCTGCTTATACAGCAACTACAGTACTGTATATCAGCTCCCTGTGCTCTCCTATAAGACTCTCTGAAGACCTGTTTTCAGCATTCAGCACCCTGCATGCCTCTGTAACTGCAGACACTGGCACTGAAGTGTTTTAACCATATTAACCTGGGTCACTGCAAGCTGCACCATAGTCATCCCACTCAGTGTCTCTGCATAAGCCACTCGAACATATTCAGAGGGAGAGTACGAGCCAGACAAAAGGGTGTGAGGCTAGCAGCGCTGTTAAGAAAGCCATAAATATCTCCAGCTTTGTGTGCATGCGTTCTGCGTTCACGGTGTCATAAAATGTTAACTATCGTATAAAAGCAGAACCTAATTTCAAACGTGCTAATTAATGTGCTTATCAATATACTTTCAGTCTGCTGATAATAGAAACACGTGCTTTTAAAGAACACGTCTACTCGTGCTGCCATAATTACTTAATTTAAAGAATATTTTTTCATTACTTAAAAGGAGTCAAATATTTGTCTGTTATTATAAGACATGTATGGCAATGCACTAAAAAAAACATAATCAGAACATTTTATGTTCAGTTTAAATATATGCTCGCTAACTAGTTAGACCTTTGCCCACAGTGGACGTTTGCTACAACAAGCGAAGGTGCTGGGTAAAATGTAAGCATACGGTAACAGACAAGAAAAGAGCATTAACTTGAACGTGGTTTGGGCGTTTGTTTGTTTTTTTGTTTAAATCATAATTGCAACAACTTAATCAGCAAGCAATTATTAACATTTTTAAAGTTACTTATTTAGAATAAGTATTGGTGATCTAGCCAGTGTAGGTGTAATGTTTATGGTTGTTTCACATCTATTTTGGTCTTAAGAAAATACCCTGCTCTTCAGCAGCTACATTTTCAATTGCAACTTTGTTTGTGTACCTGCTGTCCTCCTAAAAATAAAAAAAATAAAGTTACCTCATGCATCTGGAAATCAGGTAGGAGAAAACCGAAGCTACCTAAGAAATGAAAAGAATGATGATAAAAGAGTCTAAAGCTCAATAATTTTCTGTGTGGCCATCACCATGACTCCCACCTTTCATTTTAAATATAATCACTTGATTTCTGGTTAGACAAAAGCACTAACCAGAGCAGCTTTAAAAACAAAAGGAAAACACACTGCACTACAGAAATCTTACAGTGAACGCAGGCAAGGTTAAGCCTAGACATATTTTTGCTGAAAAGAAGATAGCAACTACTGTAAAACACAAGGCAGTAAGTGCCTTGTTGGGGGCCATTTAGTCTGCTACACTCCAGTGACTTTAGTACATTAGGCATTCTTGTCAGTTGAAGCTGCTCTTCTGTGTTTGGTTCACAAGAGGCCAGGCAAAGAGAATGTGTTCAGACAAGATGCTACAAAGCAAGGACAGCTGGAAGTCAACACATCACACATGTCCACAGCACAGGCAAACATCACAGTTACTTCTTGTCAGTTTTCAGGGTGCTAATGTGTTTATGTCAGATGCAGATTCAAGCTAACAGCATGCCATGGATTCTTGACAGAATTCAATGGACAAAAAAAACTTTTTCAGATCTCTTTACAAGTGAAATAGTTTGTATTCAGTGTAACACAAGCTCAAAATTGCTAGTCAGAATTAGCAAGTGCTGAGCACAAAATAAAATATGCAGCATTTAAAAAGTAAACTATTAAGGCTAATTTAATTCAAAACTTTCTCCCCAAAAATGCAAATGTGTTTTCCTAAGAGAAAAGAAAATCTGTTTTCCTTTCCTATTCACGGTGCTTAATATGCATACTGCTTTGGCAAGTGCACAAACAATTCAAATAAAGGTCAGTGTGACCATTGTGCAAACGCAATTAAAAGTAACAAGTGGCAAATCTGATACAGGAGGAACACGAGTAATTTTACGGCACAGCAAATAATCCACATTTGTCCCTGATTGGCTGGCATGCAAACTCGCCGTGTCCCTTTCAGAGTAAAGCGCCCACTCTAAGACACTCGTTGGTCACTAATGTAGTGCTGTCTGCTGGCCTGCTGGAGCTAAGTTCATACATTATCACTTTGACCCCGAGGCTAACAGCTAAGCCCCAGTTCTGTCTGCCTTAACTTAGCTCATTCAAATTCCACCTCCAGCAACCTCTCCCTACTGTGGTGCTACGGGAGCTGTTGATTTGCCTAATGCCTTAACTAAATTAGAATGATAACCCTGCGGACTGGAATATGTGATGTTCAGCTCGAGGCAAGTTTTTACATGTTTTTTGTACAACAGAGATGAGGCAACACTGGGGGCTGTCAGCCGAATGTTTATCAGAGCCTGGGGCCTCATTAAGACACAATGTGCTCCTTGACCTTGGCAGCCAGCTATGGCTGTACCATAATGCGTCATTCAGTGGCATCCCAATTGCAAATGCAAAGTGCCTTTTTTTTCCAAGTGGAGACGCGGCAGATCTTGACCCTGTGAAAAACATAAAGAAAGAAGCAGCTGTCGCCTCTGTACGCATGCTGTCGAGTAAAACAGAAGCAGCAATTATCAGTGTAAGAACTACTAAGACGCTCAGCTGGAGATTGTGCATATCAAATATCAAAATGTCAAAACTAATGATTAGATTTATCAATATGAGCATAAGCCTGGCTTCTCAATGTTTTTGTATTAATGGAGCAGATACTCTGGAGACGCCCCCAAATGTTTCTTGATTTATGGCAGAAGCAATTACATCGCGCCAGTGTACCGATGCTTGATGGGCGAATCGGTGCAGGTAATTAGAAAGAATAATGAAACAGGGAGTCATGGGAATTTATCCCTACATCAAAAAAACTAATCAAAGATAAATGGGCTATCCATATTACCCAGTCATTATGCCGGAAAGATTATTGTTTTAAATCCCTGTGTGCAGCAGCTATGGACTCGTTCTCAAACAAAATCCATTACTCTGCTGACACCTCCGACTTATTTGGAGACTGATTGATATTCCACGGCCTGTGAGCATTCCTCCAGTTTATGTTTTCAGTTTTTTAGGCGAGACAGTGGACGGGAGAATTTCTTAGTGAGAAAAATGAGTGTTGATGGATTTACAAAACATTGCAAAAATGAGAAATTTGATCCATATACATGAAGACACAGACAAACACACAAGATCCATCTTTTGATAACTTCAGAGGGATAATTTTTTAGAAAAGCCATTCAAGGCTAGAACTTATTTATAATGCTGCTGAGTGATTTCAAATAGACCAAATAAAGCTAAACAAAAAGACACTTAGTTCAAAAAGTGAAAACAGGGAGAAAAACAGTCTTGCTCTACTTGACTTGACTAAATGAATGAATACAAATCAGCCTCCTCCATGCAAACACACACAGATGTACTAATTCACATACACAGA